>PVJS01029865.1:0-24487 GCA_004027185.1 Glis glis
GAGAGAGAGAGAGAGAGAGAGAGAGAGAGAGAGAGAACTGAGGCTGGCCGTGAACCCGGATCCTCTGGTCTCCGCCTCCCAAAGTACTGGGATTACAAGCGTGCACCACCACACCCGGCACCCAACCTTTTTTTTGAAACAGGGTTTTGCTAAGTTTTGCTACAGCTGGCCTCTAACCTACAACCCTCCTGTCTCAGTCTCCCAAGTACTGATATTACAGGTATGCACTGCCACTCCCAACACAACTTTAAAACATTATAAAAAGGACATGTTGATGTTAAAATATTTTGCCATATAATATACATAAGGATGAAACATGAATGACTAAGTCAGGATTTTCTTAAATTTCTGTTCCCAACATGTTGAAAATAAAAATGGCGTGAATGTTCACAAGCTTTTTCCCTCCATACCAACATTAAACTAATTCTGTCACTTGTGGCCTGCCTCATTGCTATATAAAGGTCCTGTTTAAATAATCAGTGGCTTGTTTTGACAATAAGTTTCCGGAGCCATGCACAGGGGCGCATTGCTGTAATGCCAGTTCCTCAGGAGGCTGAGGCAGGAGGATCACAAGTCCAGGCCAGCCTGGGCAACTTTGAGACTCTGTCTCAAAATAAAAAAAGGGTCTGGGGACATAGTGCTAGAGCACCCCTGGGTTCAATCCCCAGTATCACAAATAAATAAATATAAATAAAATAAAAAGTTTACGGAGACAGTTGCCTTAACGTGTAAACTACTACTGTAGACATCACTTCTGGGCAAAATTCACTTGTTACATTTTCAAGATATTGTCTACCTAATATAAACATTTGTATTTCCAATATCGGAGAACTGGGGCTGGGGTTGTAGCCCAGTGCTAGAGAACTGGCCTACCATGCATTAGGCCCTACGTTCCATCTCCAGAACCGAAAAGAAGAAAAGTGAGATTGGAATAATGGAGAGTATAGCCTGTTAGTGAACAGCATGAACTCTGGTGTCAGACAGCATAGGTTGTTCAGTAGCTGTGTGATCTTGAATCAGTTACTTAACATCTCTGTGTCTCAATTCTTATCTGCAACAAATAGCTACTAGTAGCCGGGCGTGGTGGCACACATCTGTAATCCTAGTACTTGGGAGGCTGGGACAAGAGGATCCCAGGTTCGAGGCCAACCTTGGCAATTTAGGGAGGCCTCGAGCATTTAGCAACACACTGTTTAAAAAAAAAAAGCAGGGGAGGCAAGGGGATGTAGCTCAGAGGTAGAACACCCCTTGGTTCAAAATACAGGTGGCTACTAGCATCTCTCTCCTATGGTTGTTATGAAGGTCAGCATGGCCTGCTGTGTGGTCAACTATTAGTAGGTTGTAGCTATTAAACTCAACCATGTTAAGTTAAAATGACACCTATCTAAAGGTTTAGAAAGAGTTTTATAGCTTCATAACACTGTTATTAAAAACATATTTAAAATTAATAACTTTCAGTTAAACCAAGTTATAAAAAGTATTTTTGAATGTTGTTTGCTTTAGAATTTAGTGAGAATTTTCTAGTATGAAATATTATTTTATCTAAGAATTGAACTTTCTGTGCACTTGGAATTGAGCTTTTCTATGACTGACAATTTACAAATAATTATAAGTAGCTCTTTTCTGATTGTGAGTTCTAACATCAAATTTTTGGTACAGACATTTCTGCCTCTTATACTTAACTCAATGTTAATTACAGAATACATAGAATAGAAGCTGGGTGTGGTGGCACATGCTTGTAATCCTAGTACTTGGGAGGCTGAGATAGGAGGAGTGCAGGTTCAAAGCCAGCCTCAGCTACTTAGTGAGGCCCTCCACAACCTGGTGAGACCCTGTTTCCAAATAAGATATAAAATCGAACTGGGGGTGTAGCTTGGAGGTAGAATGCCTCTGGGTTCAATCCCCAGTACCAAAAAAAAAAAAAAAAAAGAATACATAGAATAGGAACAGAAAATTTTATTTCAGTGGTTTTTCAAAATATAGTGGCCTCTATATCTACGGGGCCTGTATCTTTGGGTTCAACTACCTCCATTCCAAAAAAATATATGTTTTTAAAAATTTGTATCTGTATTGAACATTTTTTTTACATCCTCCCCTAAACAATACAATATAGCAATGATTTACATGGTGTTAGGTATTAGAGGTAATCTAGAGACCATTTAAGATATATGGGAGGATTGTTCTGGTTATATGAAAAGAATATGCCATTTTACTTAATGGACTTGAGTATCCTCGAGTTTTAGTGTCTGTGGAGGTTCTTGGAGTTAACCCCTATGATACTGTGGGATAACTCAATTTATGTTAATGATTTAGCAAACTCTTCTTTGACAGCTTTCTACTTGGGGCCTGCATGGCAATTCTACAACACAATGGCCCTCAAACTTCAGAATGATCTGAAAATTCACTAAGGCACACAGTGCTGAGCTCCACCTCAGGGTGACTGGCTCAGGAAGTGTCTTCACACCAACAATTAGCCTTCTCTCCTTCTTTTCTTTGGTCTCACTGTGCTGCCCAGGCTGGCCTTGAATTCCTGGGCTCAAGTGATTCTCCTGCCTCAGCCTCCCAAGTACCTGGGAATACAGGTACGCACCACCACACCTGGTTAGATTTGCCTTTAGAACCAGTGTTCAGGTGACGCTGATGATGCTGGTCATAGGACACTCTGAGAACCACAGCTATAATGCATTGCAAGAGTAAATGCAGTACTCTTGCATTTAAAAAATACTGGATTTTTTTCTTTTTTATGCATATCTTCATTTTTTATAAAAATATTGGATTCTTTTTATGTATATCTTTATTTTTTACTGAGATGGATTCTTATTTTCTGATTTGAATAAAAAAGTATTTAGCTTTTGGATTCCAAAGGACATATAAAATCTAGGCCAGTACCTAGAAGGCTGAGAGGAGGATCGCAGGCAGGTTCGAGGCTAGCCTCAGCAACTTAGCAAGGCCCTCAGCAACTTAGTGAGATTCTATTTCAAAATAAAAAAATAAAAAGGGCTGGAGGTTCAGAGGTAGAATGCCTCGGGGTTCAATCACCAGTACCACACACACGCACATACAAAAAGAAAATCTAGGAAAATCTACTTATCAGAAAGCTAATTCTGGATTCCACTGACTAAATATGTATATGTGTGTGTGTATATATATATATATTTTTTCCTTTTATATTTATTCTGTAAAAACCCCTCACATTTCCTTTCTCCTTCTTTCCACACCTTCTTATTTAGACGGTGATGACACCCTCCCTTTATGAGATTTGGGGACTTCATTTTGCCTGAGCAAAACCTAAAACCATCATTTTCTGTATCTACCTGCACATTGCCTTGTAAGCTATAATTACATTGCTGCACCATTTGAAAGTATAATTTGTAGAATCTGACACTTTGGAAACAATCCTTAATTGCAGAAGATGTTGTTTATCCCAAATAACATGCATTATTCTCCCAGAGAAAAACAGGGGCAAAGAATGAGGATACGTTCAGCCAAAGCAAAGATGGAGTTATCCTATCACATAAAAACGCAGCCATTATGTAGAAAAGATAAGATGTGACAAACAGCTCATGACAAATGATCAGTCTCTCTGTCAATCAAGCCTTGCATGCCAGGGCCGAATGTACCTGGTATCAGTACCTTTCTCAAGGGCAGTGCTGAGCTCAGTCAATGGGCTGTGAATTGTCTTCCACCACTTTGACTGTGATGAGCAAATACGCACTATGTAAATTCTAATTTCTCAATCCCTTCTTCCATTCCTTTCTCCTGCTTTCTGCCTCCATCTCGCTCATCTCCCTTTTCCTCTGTGTCTTATATATTGTGTGTGGGGGGGGCGAGGGGTACTGGGGATCGAACCCAGGGTCATTCTACCTCTGAGCTATACCCCCAATCCTATTATATTTTTTATTTTGAAGCAGGGTCTAGCTAAGTTACTGAGGGACCTCGCTAAGTTACTGGGGCTAACCTCAAACCTGAAATCCTCCAGTCCCAGCCTCCCAAGCCCTGGGATCGTAAGCATGTGCCGCTGTGCCCAGCTGTATCATCTATTTTTGAAACTGGCCTCGGCCTTCAACCCCACAGATTGTTGTATCTCCACACGGGCCTGTGCTGAGAGCTACTGATACCTGGGGTTTTACTGCCATCCCTTCCCCATCTTTGTGGTTTCTCTTTCTTTGGGAAAAAGAGCTTCATGACATAGACATGAAGCTCTGGGGCTCAGGTACAGCTCGGTAGTAGAGTTCGTGCCCAGCACGTGGGAGGCCCTGGGTGCTATCCCCAGCAACATCCCCCCAATAAACAACAACAAATAAATAAAAACAGCTCCGGGTCACAGTTCATGAATCAGGGGCAGGATCGTTATTTGAAAATTCTGGTTCCTTATCAAGTTGGGGGAGGGGCACAGTATTTGCTTGGTTTCCTGTTTACGGTAAGAATGGATGTAGAGAAGGTAGGCACAGGTGCTTTATAAACATCACCTGAATGTCAGAGCCAGGACTGGAGTGACAAGAGGGAGGTGCCAGGGTGACAAGTTCGAGGAGGCAAAAGCTCCCAGGGGCTTGGGGGTGTAGGGCGGGGGGGAGGGCTGCCTTTCATTTTTTGCCTGTGACTCATTGTCATCTGCACTCAGCTGTTCCTGAGGTGTTAAAACCTTACTTAGCACACACCACACCGGGTGCTGGGTATACGTGTGCTTCTCTCCTACCAAACCTCAAGATGATGTCTGGTTACAATGCACCAATAAAAGTATATTTTTTAAAAAAAATCTTAGCATGAATGACTGGCATTAAATAGATGAAATACTCTTATTTCTGTCAGGGTAGATGGATTTCACAGAGACTGTGGTCTGAGGATTAACAAAAGTTCTTAACTAGTAGAAGACCCCCTCAAAAATTTGTGATGGATACATAGCAACCTGCTGTCCCCACGAACAAGGCCAGTCCTTGATTTGAAGAACACTGAGCTAACAGTCCTGGGCAAGGAGGCTTGCACATTTAGAAAGAATTTGCATCTAATGAGCTCCTTCTCAGAACAGTTTTCCCAGTAGGGCCCTCAAAATAAGTTTTAAAATAATTTGAGTATATTGAATTCAGAGCCCACATTAAAAAATAAAAATATAAAGTAAACAAAACCCACACACAGGTAAAGCAGAGAAACTTTCTGTGTTACGCTTCACAAGCAGATTTAAAGCAAGTTTTTCACTGCCTGGACAGAACATGGAGACAAAGATATTACTACATCGTAACAAGGCTCAGTCGTCTCCGGAGGGTAGAGTTACTTGATCGCTAGTGACCATCATCTGCCAGGAACTCGTAGGCTATTAATACTTGTAAAGCCACCTGGACTAGAAATCCACTCCAAGCAAAAATACAAGTTCGTTTTTATTCTAAGCAATTAATCTAATTTGACTCTCTCCCGATCACCACTCAGCAGAAACGGATGTGGCCTCCGTTCCCTGTCAAGGACAAATAGATCTGTAGAGAGACTCCTCGCGAGTGACTGGAAGTGAAATCCTCCTGAAGTATGCCTCTCCTGCTTCTGGTGAGTTCTCCAAGTGTGGACCCTCGTTCAGGACTGAGCACGTAGCAGAGAAGACACCCACACCCTGGCAGAGTGTGTAAGGAAGGACATGCAGGGACCCAGGAAGAAGAGCCGAGAATGACACACGAGCCAGGCTCCCAACCCCAGAAGAAAACAAGAAGTGGCCCTGCTTGTGGGCGTGGAGACTGCACACCGGCCACAGAACTGAGTCCATCGGGGTTCACTCCTGACTGTCGCTTCCTTCAAAGAACCCCGAGAAGGCACCCGTGGTACCATGAGGAAGAGGGTGCTTGCAGAACAAAGACCAAAGTGCTGATTTCAGTGCCCACCCAATCTCCACTTAAGATACCTCTGGCAAAAGAAACGACAAGGAGCCAGGCTCAATGGCACACGCCTGGAATCCCAGTACTTGGGAAGCTGAGAGAGGAGGATCGCAAGTTCAAGGGCAGCCTCAGCAAGTAGAGAGATGCTTAGCAACCTAGCGAGACCCTGTTTCAAAACAAAAAAACAAAAGGGCTGGTGGTATAGCTTAGAGGTAGAATGCCCCTGGGTTCAATCCCCAGCACAACAAAACAAAAACCAAAAAGCTGAAAAATGCCCGTGGCCTAGTGGTGGCCTGACCATCACACTGGGCAACACGTCACACTGCACAACACGTCACACTGCACAACACGTCACACTGCTCAGGCACGACACACCTAGCGTACTGCCCGCATAAAGGTACCATGCACAATACAAACACAGACAGATGTACCACTGCAAAATGATGCTAAGGTTCCAAGGATGGAGTTAAGCAGGGATGAGTATGTTGCCTGAATTAATTTTAGAAAGCCTAAACTTTAACATGTGGGTAGAGGAGCCCTTTTTTATCTACAGGACATACACTCCCTGCCTGAAAACTCAGATACTGTGGAACCCTGTATGTGCTTTTTAAATTTTTTGCTAAACATATATTCCTATAATAAAGTTTAATTTACAAATTAGCCACAGTAAGAGATTGACAAAAATAACCAATGATAAAATGGAACAATTGTAATAATGAATCAGTGTGAATCTGACCTCTTTTCTTGAGAGTTCAAAAATATACTAGTATTTTGGGATTGTGGATATTTGTTTGGTACATATGTCTCATTCCTGACCATATTCTCCTCCTTTTTCTCTTTTTATTTTTATTTTTGTGTGTGGGTGGTACTGGGGATCAAACCCAGGGGTGTTCTACCTCTGAGCTACACCCACAGCCTTTGTTATTTTGAAACAGGGTCTTGCTAAGTTCCTGAGGCTGGCCTCGAACTTGTGATCCTCCTCAGGTTCCCGAGCACTGGGATTGCAGGCGGCACCACGCCTGGCCCTTTTTATCTTCTTTTTGTTGTTGTTGTTGTGGTACTGGGGATTTAACCCAGGGGCATATTACCTTTGAGCTACACCCCTATTTTTTATTCTACAGGCCCTATTTTTTATTCTTTATTTTGAAACAGGGTCTCGCTAAGTTGCAGAGGGCCTCACTAAGTAGCTGAGTCTGGCCGCAAACCAGGATCCTCCGGTCTCAGCCTCCCAAGTACTGGATTACAAGTGTGCGCCACCACACCCAGCTCCTTTTTATCTTTTTTATGTTACTTTTCCAGCATCTCTTTCACTCTCTCTGGCACCGGAGCATGAATTGCTCCTACAAGGCTTGGCACGGGATCTTAGGCTCACAGTTGACATCCGTCTGAACTTCAGGAGGTGGTACCCATGGGAGAGAGTGATGGGCATTGATAGGTACGGTTCCAGGCAGAGTGTGATGAGCATTCTAAGAGAGGTGCAAAGTCCTTAGGGAGGACAGAGAAAGGAGAGAGAGGTCCTGGTAGCAGGAGAGGGAGGCTGGCTGGAACAGGTGGCCTTGGAGCTGGGTCTGGAAGGATGGGTAGGGTTTCAGCAGGCAGGCAGATGTCAGGGTGGGGGAGGAGGAGAAAGGAGCCGGCCCTCCCACTCCATTGCAGTGGGAGGGCTGGCTCACGGGGCACAGGGTGGGAGGCAGAGGAGTGGGCGCACGGTTAGACGGAGAGGATTTCCCCTAGTGCCAGGGAGTTTCAGTTTTATTTGTTGAACAGTTTTCTGTGAGCAGGAGAGTATCGTTGTTACATCTGCATTTTAAGAACGTTTATTTGAAGATACGGTGCTTTGATTATTAGATGCCGTTCATCGCACTGTGCGCGGCCATTCCTTCCGAACAGAGCAGCCTTCGCAGGACATCAGAGCGCTCCTGCTGCGGCCCGGGCCTGCCTTCCCACTTCTAGTCGCTCCCCTGCCGTTTGCACTTAAGCTCAGAGCGCGCTTGTTTTCTAGAAGTTCCTAGAAAACACCCGCACCCTGCCTCGTGCTTTCCCGGCCTGGGACTTTGTGCTTACTTAACTTTCCCGCCTCATAGAACTGACTTTTTCACTGGATTTTTTTTTTTTTTTTTGGAACTGGGGATTGAACACAGGGACATTCTACCTCTGAGCTACACCCACAGCCCTTTTTATTCTTTTATTTTGAAACAGGGTCTCGCTAAGTTGTTGAGGTTGGTCTCAAACCTGTGATCCTCCAATCTCAGCCGCCCAAGCACTGGGATTGCTGGCGTGCACCACCACGCACCACCACGCCCGGCTTCGCGGGATTCTTTTTTTTTTTTTTGTGGTACCGGGGATTGAACCCAGGGGCTTTCTACCTCAGAGCTACATCCCCAGCCCTATTTTTTTATATTTTATTTTGAAACCAGGTCTCACTAAGTTGCAGAGGCCTCACTAAGTAGTTGAGGCTGGCCGCGAACCCAGATCCTCCGGTCTCAGCCTCCCAAGTACTGGGATTACAAACGTACGCCACCATGCCCGGCTGCTAGATTCTTTTTAACTGACATTTCCTCCGAGGAGATTTCTCTGCCGGCCCAATCTACAGTAACACCCATGCTATTTTCTACACAGCAACTGACAACATGATTTCTTTGCTATCTACATATTTACTTCTCCCTCTCTTCAGCTGTAATTGGTGCCACAGGAGCACGGATCATGTAGTTACCATACTCCAGGGTGTTCCCAGAGCTTGACAGAGCCACTCAAGGGGCTCAGGAAGTACTTGTAGAACGAATGAAATGAATGAAGTGAATTAATTTGTTTGAGAACTATAAAAATGTTGTGTTGCTTAAAGATATACCTAAAAAAATGATTGGGCCTTTGGTGACGGAGGCTGGGATGCAGGACCTTAAACCTGCTCATCCATGCGTGTAGACTGTCTTTTTTTTTTTTTTCGGTACCGGGGATTGAACGCGGGGGTGTTCTACCTCCGCGCTACGCCCCCGGCCCTATTTTTTATAATTTATTTTGAAACCGGGTCTCACGAAGTTGCGGAGGGCCTCACTAAGGAAAGAGAGAGAGAGAGACAGGGAGAGAGAGAGAGCGAGAGAGCTGAGGCTGGCTGCGAACCCGGATCCTCCGGTCTCTGCCTCCCAAAGTACTGGGATTACAAGCGTGCACCACCACGCCCGACACCAGACTGTCTTATGCTTTGTCATTCCTTAATTACTCATGTTAGTTGATGCCTCATTGTTAGGTGGAATTTCCTCCTACCTCATTTATTCCTTATTCCCCACATCTCCCTCCTCTAGTGGTTTCTGGTCATGATTTCAACTAAGTGCTAGGCTTGGTAATTTTCCTAATGACCTGGAAATACGTCGCTCCTTTGCAGATGGCCATGGATTGGGTCACCCAAGACCTGGTCATAAGTCATGATGTGCTGAAAAGCGAGGGAGTTTTTCTGAAGTGGAAGGGGCCTTTGGCGGTCACCCAGCAGCTCCTGAAATACCTCTCGCAGCCAAACTAGTAGGCCCGCACCTTCTCTGGCAATCTGGTTTCTGGATTTACTGCAAGGTATGCTGCTGTTTATGATGCTTTTGATAGAAAATGAATGGCTCTTAATTCCACCGCAGGATGAAGTTCATATTTGAAATGTTTGAATAGATTTTTCAGGCCATGGTTCTACAATTGGCTATAAAATTTTACAGTCTTGTTTCAAGGACATAAAAGCCGGTGATGGGTGCCTCTAACTACGTCTGTGATGGGAAGAATTCTAAAGGTCAAGGTCACGGAGGAGAGGAACCAAAACTCCCTTTAAATGGCACTGGAACCCAAAATACCTTTATTTTATTTATTTATTATTTTTTGCAGTACCGAGGATTGAACCGAGAGGCATTCTACTTCCGAGCTATACCCCCAGCCCTATTTTTTATTCTTTATTTTCAAACAGGGTCTCACTAAGTTGTGGAGGGCCTCACTAAGTAGCTGAGGCTGGCTGCGAACCCAGATCCTCCTGTCTCAGTTTCCCAAGTACTGGGATTATAAGCGTGCATCACCACGCCCGGCCCCAAAATACCTTTAAATAGTGTAAATGTATACAGTCATCTAGGCTTGATTTAAGATGACTTTAAAATTAAACCTCACCTGGAAGGTGAATGCAGTGTTACTAATTAACACCCCATGATTTCTAGAGTAAAATGCAATCTGAACTCTGAGATAGAATCCACTCATAAGCCCAGTTCACATGACAAGGGTTTCTTTTTTTTTTTCTTTTTTTTTTTTTTTTTGCGGTACCGGGGATTGAACGCAGGGGCGTTCTACCTCCGCGCTACACCCCCGGCCCTATTTTTTATACTTTATTTTGAAACCGGGTCTCACGAAGTTGCCGAGGGCCTCACTAAGTAGAGAGAGAGAGAGAGAGAGACAGGGAGAGAGATAAAGAGAGAGAGAGAGCTGAGGCTGGCCGCGAACCTGGATCCTCAGGTCTCTGCCTCCCAAAATACTGGGATTACAAGCGTGCGCCACCATGCCCGGCCCAACGAGGGTTTCTTGAAAGTATTTTTATTGTGCCAATGGACACCATGAGATGCCATCATAATAGTGGCTTTTTGGATATTTTGGGGGAATAAACATTACTTTTCAAAAACATTTGCATCGTAAATATTTAAATTTGCTGGGCATGGTGGTGCTCACCGGTGATCCCAGCATGTGGGAGGCTGAGACAGGAGGATTGCCAATCTCAGCAACTTAGTGAGGCCATCTGCAACTTAGCGAGACCCTGAGCAACTTAGGGAGACCCTGTTTCAAAATAAAAAAATAAAAAGGGCTGGGGTGTAGCTTGAAGGTAAAATGCCCCTGGGTTCTACCTTCTGCTCTACTTCTCAGCTCTCTGATGAAGTTCTGGGTACTCTTTAAGGGCCTCTGTCAACCCTCACCTCTGTCCTCTTGTGCACCCCATGCACGACTGGAAATTATGAAGGGATTCTTTAAGGTCCTCCATCCCCCAGTGTCCCATGACAAATAGCTCAGTGTCCTCTACAGGGGATCAGTAAAGCATGGTGGTATGAGCGCAGGCTTTGAAACCCTACACATTGAGGCCCAAGATTGTTTCCACCAGTTATACCAATTATATGATGGGAGACCTTGGACAAGTTCAGTATCCATGTGTGTGTGTGTGTGTGTGTATGTGTGTGTGTGTGTGTGTTACAGGGGATTGAACCCAGGGACATTCTACCTCTGAGCTACACCCCTAGCCCTATTTGTTTTTTTATATATTGAAACAGGATCTAAGTTGTGGAGGGCCTCACTAAGTTGCTGAGGCTGGCCTTGAACCTGAGATCCCCCTGTTTCAGTCTCCCAAGTACTGGAATTACAGGCATGTACCACTACCTGGTGACAGTTGGGTATCCTGAGTTGAAAACCCAGCATAATTATACCTGGTTCGGGGGATCAGGTGAGGGTTGAGTGTAATAATGAACAAAAACCAATCAGCAGAGAGAATGTTGGTTGGTACTTTACCTTTTTTTTGTTTTTTGGTACTGAGGATGGAACCCAGGACCATTCTATCTCCAGGCTACATCTCCAGCGCTTTTTAATTTCTTATTTTGAAACGGGGTCTCCCTAAGTAGCTGAGGCTAGCCTCGAACCGGTGGTCCTCCTGCCTCAGCCTCCCAGTTCTGGGCTTGGTACTGTTCCTCCAACAAATGGATGCGGTCAATGGTCTTTTTCCACTGGGTGGCGAGCTTCCTCGAGGGATATTTAACAGAGTCTGGCCCAGCCGGGCTTCTCAGTGCTTATACACGAGTAGATGTGATCGGCCTCCATTTCTGTTAAATGATACGTATGATTTGACAAGGACTGTGTCATCTGCAGGGCGGACTACCTTGGTGACCAGGCTTTATTCTCTCCCCGTCCTCGTATGCCCTGCAGTGGCCCGGTCTCAGTGTGGTTATTAATAGTGCCCTGCTCTGAAAAGCAGTCTATTTGGATGATGAATGTTATGGTCACCCTAGTTTTGAGAGTAGCCTGAGCAGCTCAATTCCCAGAAGGCAAGCGCCTCGCTGGGCAGTGCAGGGACCACATTTGGCAGGCAGTGTGGGGAGCGGTGATCAATGGCTGCATGGCACTCAAATCCTTCACGCGGAAGAAATGCTCGACAAATATGGCTGATGAAAGAAAGAGATAAAAACTGGGGCATCCCTTTCTTTTTTTTTTTTTCATTTGGTACTTCAGGGTTGAACCCAGGGACATTCTACTTCCGAGTTACATCCCCAGTATCTTTTTTATTTTTTACTTTGAACCAGGTCTGGCTAAGTTTCTGAAGCTGGCCTTGAACCTGCCACCCTCGTCTCAGCCTCCCAAGTACAGGGATTATAGGCATGCACCTGGCTGAAAATTGGGTCATCCTTTATTCGCTCTTTTCCTGGCAACAAACTAGGGATGAATATAGAATGAGTCTAAGAGGACAGGACAATTGAAATGAGAACTCTTTCTGCCACTTAGACTGAGAGGTGGGATAATCCTATATGGGTAGAACATTCAAGAATTCAGTAATAACTCAAAAACAAGCCGGGTGTGGTGGCCCACGTTTGTAATCCCAGTACTTGGGAGGCTGAGACAGGAGGATCACAGTTTTGCGGCCAGCCTCAGCTACTTAGTGAGACCCTCCACAACTTAGTGAGACCTTGCATCAAAATAAAAAACAAAATAGGGCTGGGGGTGTAGCTTAGAGGTAAAATGCCCCTGGGTTCATTCTCCAACACCATAAAAAACAATTCAAAAACAAGATGAAAGAGAAAGAACCAAACAAAAACAAAGAAAGTTTGTATATGTTCTATATGTTTTTTGGCATAAAACTAATAATATTTTCAGGGAATACTACAATGAAATTATATATATATATATATATATATATATATATATATATCTTCTGAACGAAGTTTTTATATATAGCCAAGCATGGTAGCACACATCTGTAATCCCAGTACTTGGGAAGCTGAGCCAGGGGGATCTGAGGTTTGAGGCCAGCCTCAGCAACTTATAGAGACCCTCAGTAACTTAGCAAAACTCTGTTTCAAAATAAAAAATAAAAAGGGCTGGGGGTGTAGCTTGAGGGGAGAACTCTCTGGGTTCAATGCATCTATATCTATATACATGTCTATATCTATATACATGTCTATATCTATATACATATCTATATCTATATACATATTATGTGTATATATACACATACACATATATATCTGTGTGTGGCATATGTGTTTGTACATATATATGGCAAGTTAAAATACAGAGCTATTCCTTAGCAAAAGTGTTTTCTCCATCACCCCCGGATCCTTGTTCTAACCTCTCTTGCTGTCTCAGGACTGGGCTCCTCCCTCCCCACGTCCACATTTCCCTGGTGGCTCCTTCTTCTGTGCAAAAGTGGACAACTCAGGACTCTTAGATTCAATCTCCAAATAGCCCAGTCGTATTTTTCTTTTCAAGTCATATTCCAAATTGTGGAAGAAGGTGTTCTTCTCTGATAATGGGATTTCAGGCCTGATCAACCCGCTGGGCGGGCATCTGGGGAGAGGAGGTGTCTTGGCACCGTGTGCAGGTGGCACGTGGAGTGGGTGCAGAGCCTGGGCTTCGGAGCCAGGTCGAGTGGGGTCTGAATTTCGGCTCCTTGCTATTGGCAGAGTGGCTTTGGACATGGATAATAATAACACCATCTGACTTTTGGGCTTGCTTCGGGAATTAAATGAGATTGTGTTTACTAAACACCCGCTCATGTGCCAGGCCCCAGTGAGACATGAAGGCTAAGAGTGAAGCTTTGGAGTCAGGCAGAGGGCAGAACTTTTGCTGAAGAGGAAATGGCTCGGCCCTCTGGCTCCTGAAGCACAGGGCAATGCTTTGCAGGTGGGACTGCCGTCAAGGCTTACGCACACTGAGATTTATCTCCGTTCTTGGCATAATGAACCCTACGTGAGTTGTGACTAGACAATGGTTGTTATCAGGTTGCTGTGCTCCTGGAGGGGCTGAGTGACCGGTAGATATTATTTTGTCGTCATTGTTACTATTGCATCTACGACATTCCTGAATCCATTCTCGGGTGGATCTCTGTGTTTCAATGTGCAGTAGACCATGCTTATAACTGCACAGTTCACAACAGCCACATCACAGAACCGACCCGGGAGTCCATCCACAGATGGATGGATAAAGTAATTGTAATGTATATGCACAATGAAATTCTACCGAGCCATAAAGAACAAAATTATGCCATTTGCAGGAAAACAGATGGGACTAGAGAATATCATTCTATGTGAAACCAGCCAGTCCCAGAAAGTCCTCTGTCTTCTCTGGTAGGTGGAAGCTAGAGAGAAAATAGGAAACAAAAGGGACTTCTGATAAATGAGGAGAGACCAGGGGAATAGTGGGAGGGGGTCGGAGGGAGGAGGGTGTCGGAGGGAAAAAGGGAGAATTGAGGAAGAAACAGTTTAAATAATGCTAGGTCTGTATATGAAGGTATCACCAGCAATCACTAACATGGACGGGGAGGGAGGAGGAGGGACGGGGTGGGATGTGGAGGGAAACGCACCGAGTGCTGTGTGCATGTGTCTTTTTATCAATTTGAATCTCACTATGATGTAAAATTACAAGGCACCAATAAAAGTATAAAAACGAACAGTAGAGTCATGACTCTAATCTATCATCTCATACGGTACTTGTTATGTAGAAAAGCTTAGCCAGCGTCTGAGAGGTCCATTTTATTTTTCCAGGGGGAAGTTAAGGAAATGCAAAAACCACAGGGGGCATTCCTTAACCTCTTCTGTCCCAGTGGCACCTTACCAAGGTCATTCGCAGGTGCACCCAGGGGCTGTGACAGGCGACTGGACCTATGGTTCACGCCCCCTCTGGCGGCTGAGCACAGCTGAAGGCTCTCAAGTAAGCCCGTTAGGAAACAGGGTTTCAAGCCAGTTGCCTGTAGTCATGTAGATGGACCCGAACTTAGGTTCTGATAGGAGAATAAACGTGGGGTTATCTCCGTGCGCATACGTGTGTGAGAAGAAAGCAAGGAGGAAGGGCTGTGATCTTCCAGGAGCCAGTTTTTCCGTGCTGCGTGCTGGAAGCTGCCATTCTTCCCGTGAGCTACAGCCCGCCCAGCTATGAAGCCAAGAGCAAGCACTGTCACTCCTCCGCTGCAGAGCCTTCCCTTCCAACGACCGCCTTTTCCCAAAGAACTGCGCCTGAATGTGATCCAAGTGGGTCCCCCAAATCCCTTCTTTTAATGATCGCGGTGATGAGCCTTCAGGGCAAAGCCAGGTAGGAGACCACGGCTCGGTGGGCAGCTCGCAAGGCACAGAGTGCTTAAAGCGATCCCCCGCCACAGGCAGGCAGGTTGGCAGGGTAAACTAGTTGCTGCCAACTGTATGCATTTTTTACACTTTCAGGGACCAAGAGAGGACTGCACAGCGGAACTGCTCTGCTGTCACAACCACCTCAGAGTTAAGCTGCTGAGACGAGGCGAGCTGTCGCCTGCCCGCATGGGATAGCCCAGCCCCGCCACACTCAGTTCCCACTTGGGTCGGGTCCTGCTTCTCTTTGCTCAGAGGTCGTCCTCCCCAGTGAGTGCTCCCATTCATGTCCATGTCTGTTCCTCTCGTGGGCTGAGCTCTGCTAGAACACAGGGGCTATCTCTATTCCCAGGGCCTGGCACGTCGTAGAAACTCAATAAATGTTTGTTGAACATATACAAATTGGAACCCTGAAGAACCAGGGCTCATGCTCTGAGCTGAGGGCCACTGGGTGGCTAGCCTCTGTGACTCTGTTTTGAGTAATGAGAGATCTTCGCTTTCAAATTTACAGGCTCTAGCCAGGCATGGTGGCACAGGCTTGTCATCCCAGTACTTGGGAGGCTGAGACAGGAGGATTTGGGTTCGTGGCCAGCCTCAGCTACTTAGTGAGGCTCTCCGCAACTTAGCGAGACCCTGTTTCAAAGAATAAAAGAATTAAAAAATAGGGTTGGGGTGTAGCTCAGAGGTAGAATGCCCCTGGGTTCAATCCCCGGTACCACAAAAAAAAAAAATTACAGGCTCTATTTTTTCATGTACCCTCAAAACATTCTCTAGACAATTACCCTGTGCCTGATACTGAGGGGGTTACTCAGATGGGAAAAATCTTTTCCTTCCTTTAGTGGGATTACTGAGTCTGTGTCATGAACCACACTCTATATATTCAGAAGCCACCCTAATAAATAGTTTGGGGTTTATTTGATAGTTCTGGCTGTCATATGAAACAGAAAATCAGTTCAATACACTGGAGCTAACATCAACTAAACAATTCCGAGCCTCAGATAGCCATTGTGTTACTCGTATGGAAGCGCTCTGAATTGAACTGCCCTCAAGCAACAGCAGCAACACGGGATGAGGACGCGCATCGGCAGCAACGAGCGCGCGCTTTCTTGCTGTGGTGAAAGGCAGCTGTGGTGGCCAAGCGACTGCTTGTTGGTGTGGCGAGTGTGAAGGCCCCACTGGCCTCACTGCTTTTGAGCTTTGGGGTTTCTGAAATTGTGAGATTTTGCACACTACACTAATAATCTGGGAAAATGTATACTCCCTATAAAAAGAAACTTTTCTATTAGCCCAAGAATAATGTCTGATCGCAAAAGCACCTGACAGAAACGTGTGGGTGCAGATCGGCCTCATGAAGACCGGGGGGTGTTTTCACAACTGAGGATTATCACCCCCCTTTTGCGCAAATCCATATGGCACCTACTCAGACATCAGCAACGGGACTCCCAGAATAGAGCTCAGAATGTTTGCTCCAAATCTGAATGAAAAGGACTCAGTATGAGGAGTTGGTTGTTTCATTTTCCACAGCCCAATTGCTCGAAGTCGGTGGCGTGTCAGCTCCACCGGCGGGGTGTGTAAATGAGACGCCCTGGGATATGGCTCTTCTGTCTCGAATGCACGCTGCTGGACCTAGTCCCTGTTCTCTGCTACTCTCTCCTCTGGCCTCAAACATCTGCTTGTCTCTACCAGGGATGATGCCGGCTGCACAGTGAGCAGCCAGAGTCCTCTGGGGACCCCACAGGGAGGACTGCTGTACCCCATCCATCCGCTCATTCATCCAGAGGAGAGTAATTAAAGGACATGTCTGCTCTTTATTGGGGAATCTGTTCCAGGTAAATGTCTGGTTATGTGTATGCATGGTTCTAGAAATCAAGGGGTGGGGGGCGGGTGGGCAGGAGTACTGCACTGACATGACCCGGCTAAGAAGAGCAGGATGCTTCCCCCAGGGAGTGACCTTCCTCCAACAGACAGAGGGAATGAGTTCTGGATAGATTCTGACCCAGACACATTTCTGTCCTGAATCCAGTCCAGAGGTTGCATTTGCTAGTTACAGGAATTCTAAGCACAATCAAACCAGTCCAAATGGGGCATTTGGGCTAGAGGAGACCCAGGTTGGGGGTGGGGAAGCTGAGCATGTGTAGCACAGAGACAACCCAGCCTGGCTCTTTGGTCTGAATAGGAGGAGGAAGAGTGACTGCTGTTACTTAGATGAGCCCACACACACCCAGGAAGGAGAGTCAGGCTGCCACTGCGGCCTTACCATCGCCCTGGTTGCACGCACTGCTGGGCTTCTAGATGTGACGGGGACTCGTGCAGCCTTGGGGAGTCCAAGCTCTGGGGTGACTTGGTATTGCAATGAGCAGTAAGACATACGATCCAAATGAAAGGACCACCGTAAACGTGGCAGCATCCATAGGAAATCTTTCTGTTGCTCCCAAAGTAAAAAGACTTCTCCCCCACCTGGGCACCTGTCCTGTCGGCTGCACCTTGGACTTCTATGAAATCTGTCTGGCAACACTTTCTTCACATACTGTTGATTTAGGCTGAGCCTAATGGTGGGGACTTACAAGGGATCAGGGTGTAGTAGAAAGAGAGACAGGGAATTAGGAAACCTGGTTCTAAGGAGAATTCTACAGCAATCTAGCTTTCAGTCTTGAGACGCATATAACTTTTGTGCCATCACTGTGGTATCTGTGTAATTTGCCCAATCCTTACAGGAACATTCCAGAAGTCCTCACTGGAAGCAGCACTGCAATCCTGCAACACTCAAGGGGTCTCATCTGTGCACGTCTTTGCCAAAGCTCTCCAGTGTTTCACTGGTGCCTGCATGGATGTCCGTGTCTTGCCTTCTCCGTGAGCTTTAAGCGCCTTGAAAATGTGGCCCATCTTTGATCTCTGATCCCTTTCTGGCTCCATAAATACTTGCGCAGTGACTCAGTGGTTCTGGGAAGAGGCTTGATTAGCTCCTCCTCCAAATAATTACGCTTCCCATTTCCAAGATAAACTTAAGACCCAAACACTCCTATTTATCTTGGGTCACAAAATTGAATTTGAAGTCCTAATTCCAAAGCATTCACAGTAATGACCTGTTTTGTAGCAAACCTTCTCAGATGTCCATTCTGAAGACCTTTGCTTCTCAGCCCCAATCCCCTAATATAAAAAACCCCACAAAACCCCGCAAAATAACAACAATTGCATTTTACTGCCTGGGCTAAAAGCGCTACCTCCTGTCATTCTTAAAACATCACTATACGGTTTAAGTGAGAATTGCTGACACTAATAATAATAACAGCAATACCAATACTCTTATTAATACTAATAGAAAATTGCTGGTGCTAATAATTCTGATAGTAATAGAGCAGGGTTTATTTGACTTCAAAATTTGTGCCCCAAGCCAGCAGGGTGCCACCAGTGGTCACTTGTTGCCCTGTCTCTAGCATGAAATCTAAGTCAATGTGAGGAGAGAAAGATGGTGCTTTGGAGTTTTGTAGTAAAAAGGCAATGACTGTTATTTGGGGTTCTTTTGGGGGGTACTAGGGAATGAACCCAGGGGTATTCTATCTCCGAGCTACACCCCCAGCCCTTTTCATTTTGAAACAGGGTCTCACTAAGTTGCAGAGAGCCTCACTAAGTTGCTGAGGCTGGCCTCAAACCTGCAATCCTCCTGTCTCAGTATCCCAAGCACTGGGATTACAGGCGTGCACCACCATGCCCAGCTCACTTGGGGTTCCGAAGACCTCCAACTGAATGCTTGGCTCCCCGCTTAATGGCTGTGTGCAGGTGGGAAGTTTACTGGGCTGCAGTTCTTTATTGGTATGGACAAAAGAATCTGTGTCCAAATGTGGACCATAGAATTTGCTTCAAGAAGGTGCTATAAACACTTAACGAAATATTTTATGTTAAAATACCTGGGGTACATAGAAAGTAAGTGTTCAGCCAGGCGTGGTGGCGCACGCTCGTAATCCCAGTAATTTGGGAGGCGGAGACCGGAGGATCCGGGTTCGTGGCCAGCCTCAGCTCTCTCTCTCTCTCTCTCTCTACCTAGTGAGGCCCTCTGCAACTTCGTGAGACCTGGTTTCAAAATAAAGTATAAAAAAAAAAATAGGGCCAGGGGTGTAGCGCGGAGGTAAAACGCCCCTGGGTTCAATCCCTGGTACCGCAAAAAAAAAAAAAAAAAAAAAGAAAGTAAGTGTTCAGTACACACTTCCTATTTTCCTCCCTAGGAAAATAATACCTTCTAGAACAAGTCCCACCGCCACATGACAGTGAAGGAGAGCTTTGCAGGAACATTTGGTATCCTCTAATAAGAAGTCCATGCCTCCTGAGCTTTTTTTTCTTTTCTTTTTGTGGTACTGAGGACTGAACTCAGGCGCATCTACCTCCAAGCTATACCCCCAGCTCTATTTTAGTTTTTTATTTGGAAACAGGGTCTCGCTAAGTTGCTGAGGGCTTCCCTAAGTTGCTGAGGCTGGCTGCAAACCTGCGATCCTCCTCAGCTGAAGTCCCAAATAAAACACTTTATCACCCTAGAAATCTTCAGAGCCTGCCAATTCCCCAGAAATGGTGCAAGCTCTTGTTTGTCAGCGCTCTCATAGAGCCCAAGGAGAGAAGTCACTTGTTCTGCCATCAACAGAATTCTTTCCTGAGGTTCCTATCTTCTCTCTCATCCCATTCCATGATGGTACTTAAAGTGAGTGAAGCCACAAGTATTCTCTCTCAGATTTTTCATCCTTAAGTAATTATTTGGTACTGGAGGCTGAACCCAGGGGCATTCTACCTCTGAGCTACACCCTTAGCCCTGTTTTACTTTTTATTTTGAAACAGGGACTTTCTAGGTTGCTGAGAGCCTTGCTAAGTTGCTGAGCTGGCCTCGAACCCGCGCTCCTCCTGTTTCAGCCTCCCAAGTACTGGGATTACAGCCCTGCACCACGACCCCTGGCTCTTTATTTTTAAGTTGGGGTCACTGGTTCTGTAACAACAGTGACCTCTACAGGGATGTTTTTATTAATGAATTCGCTAAATATTAAACATCACGATGGAGGCGCCATGGAACACGCCAGAGACAGAAAGGTGAAAATAATAACGGTCCCTTGAGCAGCTGAGCGCATGGGAAAGGAGAAAAGACTATGGGCAGAGAGCTCAGGCAGCATGGAGCTATGGGTGGGAATCTGCAGACCACGGGGCTCTCCAGGGCACAGCGTCCCTGACCAGCTGGAGCCTGGAGATCAACCATTAACGATTCAAGGACATGCAGCACAAGGTGTGTCCCCAGGGACTCTCCCCTCCTTGCAGAGGCATTTGGCTCAAAACCAATGGGAATTCCAACCCAAGAAAGACTGCACTTCTCTCTTATCTCCAGCATACAGACCCTGCACGCTGGTGCACGGTGCCATCGAGGCCGGACTCCACGACGGAGGCTCGCTTTCTCCCAGCTGGGCCATCCGTCCCACATTCCAGCACAAACTGTACCGGCTGACATGGTAGCCAGTGAATTGGGGGCAATTTCAGGTGTTGGAAAACTTGCTATTTAATATACCCAGTGTACTATCCTGTTTTGTTTTGGGTTTTGTTGTTGGGGTTTTGTTTGTTTGTTTGGGGTACTGGAGATTGAACCCCGGGGTTTTCTACCTCCAAGCTACATCCTCAGCCCTTATTTTTAAATTTTGAAACAGGGTCTTGCTGAGTTGCTGAGGCTGGCTTCCAAGTACTGGGATTACAGCTGTGCACCACTGCACTGTCTTGGACTGCCCTGTTAAGTGAGGTTTTTAATGTTTTGTTCCCCATGGGCCCTTGACGAAGTCTAAGGACTCCTTCTCAAAATAATGTTTTCATATTCAGAAAGTATATAATATTACAAAGATATTATACACACACACCAAAAAACCCCAAAGTATAATATAGATAAATTATGCTGAGGTTGGCCTCCAACCTGCAACCTTCCTGTTTCAGCCTCCCAAGTACTGCATTAAACGATTGGATCTAGAAGCAAGTAGGACAACTGTGGTAACCGTGCAGGGGTGACAAGTCCAAAGGGCATTGGGAGACACCCATATCAACTGTGACATGATACGAGAACAGCTTTGATTTCTATTTGTGACAGAGCTGTGGCTCCTCACATTCATGACTAGAGGGAAGGTGACATTTCAGGCGCGGTTAGCAGAATGCAAGAGGCGATGTTTATTCCCATCCAAGTTCACAGTTTCCCCTGAATTTCATAGACCCCAAAGCACAGAATGCTTATTAGAGACTTTTAAAAATCTGCCCTCAGAAAACCACAGAGCGGATATGTACTGTTAAACTCTCTCGTGTCTCCTAAATTAAGTCTTCTTTTAAGTTTTCAGAATTTTCAATAAGTTTGTTACTTTTCTTCCACATGAGCAGGAATTTGTCAATTTCCACACCAAAGCAATGGACATAGAAACCATTCCAGGCCCATTATGAATTCCAGGTCCTTATGACCAACCCACACAGCCCCATGGGAACGAGGGACAGATTCGCGGGAACACCTCGGCATCCTCTAAAAGTGAAGTCTTCTTTCACACGGGATGAAAAGTCTGCCAGGGTAGTTGCTTTAATATTTTAAAGCAAGTGGCTAAGTGGTAAAGTTTTTTCAAAAATTAATTGGTATTTGAGCCGGGCGTTGTGGCGCACGCTTGTAATCCCAGTACTTTGGGAGGCGGAGACCAGAGGATCCGGGTTCGAGGCCAGCCTCAGCTCTCGCTCTCTTTCTCTCTCACTCTCTCTCTTTCTCTCCTTAGTGAGGCCCTCCGCAACTTTGTGAGACCCGGTTTCAAAATAAAGTATAAAAAATAGGGCCGGGGGCGTAGTGCAGAGGTAGAACGCCCCTGCGTTCAATCCCCGGAACCACAAAAAAAATTAATTGGTATTTTAATGATAATTTGACTTTCTTTCTAAAACGGTCATTTAAAATAGTTAAGGAGGACCTGGGTGTGGTGGTGCGCACCTGTTTTCCAAGAACTTGGTAGGCTGAGACAGAAGGATCACAGGGTGGAGGCCAGCCTCAGCAACTTAGCCAGACCCTGTTTCAAAATAAAGAACAAAAAATAGGGCTGGGGGTATGGCTCAGAGGTAGAATGCCCCTGGGTTCAATCCCTAGATCCGCAAAAAAAAAAAAAAAAATATATATATATATATATATATCTTGAAAAAATGATACCACGTGCAAAGCACCTGCAAGGTGGCTGAGTATAATAGTGAAGCAGACAGATAAGGTACCTTCACCAGCTCACCGCAGTGGGAACGACCACTCGCTGTAATGGCATCTCCCAGGTCACAGCTCCCAGGACACGCTGAAAATCCACAGTACCATTCTTTCCTTACAAAGCTAAGATAATACAAGTATGCCCGTTATAATAGCTAACATCTTTTCTTTAGATCATTCACATTTCCCCCCTCCAGTTTATGTGGGTTTAGTCTTCCATGTGTAGTTATTTTTGTAATATTTACATTTTTGCTAAATTTTGAGCTTGTCCTTGAACTTGCTCTTTTTTTTTTGTCTCTTTCCAAGCACAGAATTGGTGTGTATTCAACTTTATCTGATCTGAAACTAGCGAGATCCAGTTCCACGTAACTTAGGGCTAGGATTGCAGACTGCTACTTACCTGTGTGAAGACACAGTCCTCAAAAAGCTTTAAACACACATTGTCTGAGGCGAAACAAGGCTGAACAAAGGCAGTCATTTGTTGTGGTTAACTTTTTTTTTTTGCCTTATTTTATTACTTATCTTTTATGTTATACCTCCTTAACTTTTTTTTTTTTTTTGTACTGGGAATTGATCCCAGGAGCATTCTACATCCAAGCTACATCTCCAGCCCTTATTTTAAATTGTGAAACAGGGTCTCACTAAGTCGCGGAGGGCCTCACTAAGTAGCTGAGGCTGGCCGCGAACTCAGATCCTCCGGTCTCAGCCTCCCAAGTACTGGGATTACAAGCGTGCGCCACCACGCCTGGCTTCAAGATATATTTCTGAGTAAGTGAGCAAAGGCAGGCAGGCTGTGGGAAGGGTGAGGGGTGGGTTGGGAGCCTGGTTCTGCAACCTGCTTGGCGGTGTGGGTTTTGGAAAGCCCTACATCTTAGTAATCTCATCTACGAGGCAGGATAATGATAACGATATTCCTTAGGATTTTTGTGAAGGTCAGATGATGCCGACAGAATGTTGGGCAAACAGCCATCCCAAGTCAGCTCTGCGTAGAAGGAAGGACACAGAACCGGCTTCAGGGCTGGCGGGCAGCGTGAGGACCCCCTTCCACCTTCTCGTCCTCAACAGTGAACTCTGGAGAGGGTGTGAGAAATGGAAATGGGTCCTAATTCTCCAGAGACTATTAGGTTAAGATTTTTTCCCCTAATAACCAGATAACACTCTTCTAAGCCAAAAAATCCTTAACACTATTTGAGTCTCTGAAACAAAGGGATGTTTCCATTCTGTGTGGAGTCGAGAGCCGTCCAGTTTGTTTTCCAACATGTGAAGCTTCTCAGAGTTCCCTAAGGAGCAGGGAGGGGTGGTCTCTCTGGGCAGAGGGCAGAGTGACCCTCAACACCAAGCAGGTCCTTATCTGATAGCAAGCTTGCGCTGATCTGAGGGGTGAAAATTGATCTATTTCACTCTCAAGTAGTAGGCTTGAGGGTGAATATTTCTCACATGATGTTTATAGTATACTGTATGGATTATAAACATCTGACCAAATACATTCTAATGGGTACAAACTGGAGAACCTCGTTCTGAGGTCCGCCCGTCTCAGAAAGTCAAGGGTTACATGCTTTCTCTCACGTGTGGGTGTATAAGGGACTTCAAATAATGTGGAGATGAGCCTGTAGAAGCGGAAGGGCGCTGGGGGAGGGGAGGAGGAGTATCGGAGCAGGAAACAATTCAAATAATACTATGGCAATATGTGAAGGTATCACTACCAATCTCACTAACTCATGTGCAAAGCGAGGAGGGGGACTGGGGTGGGACGAGGAAGGAAACACCCAGGGCTGTGCACATGTATGTTTTAAACACATTGAACCTCACTATGATGTATGATTGCAGTGCACTAATAATATCAAATGAAATCAATCAAACAGCTCACATACATTAGCTACTTTATAACAAATGGTTGATATGTTTTTCCCAACATGTATTCCATATTTAAAATTCTTTTTTTTTTTTTGCGGTACTGGGGATTGAACCCAGGGGCGTTCTACCTCCGTGCTACACCCCCGGCCCTATTTTTTTATACTTTATTTTGAAACCGGGTCTCACGAAGTTGCAGAGGGCCTCACTAGGTAGAGAGAGAGAGATAGAGAGAGAGA
>PVJS01029866.1:0-24484 GCA_004027185.1 Glis glis
CCCCGGTACCGCAAAAAAAAAAAAAAATATGTATACATATATGTGTGTATGTATATATAGATACACACATATATATATATATATCATGTGTGTGTGTGTGTGTGTGTGTGTGTGTGTGTGTGTGTGTTTTATAGGGGATTGAACCCAGAGGCTTTCTACTTCTAAGCTACACCCGCAGCCCTTTCTTATTTTGAAACAGGATCTCACTAAGTTTCTCACAAAGTTTCTGAGACTGGCCTCAAACCTGCGATCCTACTGTCTCCATCTCCCAAGTACTGGGATTACAGGTGTGTGCCACTGCACTTGGCTTGATACATATTATTTAAAATTTTAGTACTCTATAAATTTTATGATGGATGAGATTTTACTCTTTTGTTTTGGGTGTGGAAAGCTTAATTCAAAATCCCAAATCTTCTTGAGGACACACACAGAATACGCATTTTTAAATTGTCTTAAAAATGTTTTATTATCGGGCTAGGGTATAGTTCAGTGGTAGATGGCTTGCTTAGCATGCATGAGGCCCTGGGTTTGATCCCCAGCACTACACTCACACACACAAAAATTACTTTTGCCTAAATTACTCCAGTTAAACATTTATTCTGTTTTATTGTCAATATTTTTGTAAGCTCACTCAAATCCTTTGTGGAAGGAGAGGGGGAAATGTTAAAGAGTTAAGTTCTGCATACTAAAATTGGTAGATTAGATTTGTCCTAGGTGCCTTCTCATTGTCTGTTAGTACTTCTCTCCCTCTTCAAAGAACCCCAGTAACTCCCCAAAACAGTACAGAAATTTATCATCATTAAGATGGAAGGGATATATACAAATCTTTATTTGTTGATTTTACTATTAACTTTGAAGTCACACTTCCCCAGAAAATAGTCTTCCACTTCTCTGCTTTGCCCTATGTTGGCTCCTGGCACAGGTGGTCTTAGATCACTGATGTAAGTGACTGTCTAGGTCTACAGTTATTTTTATGAATTTGCACATGAAAAGAATATAATACCATAACCCCAAAAGAGTATGTTTGTGCTGGTAAGATTTTTTTGTTTGCTAGCCCAGAAACACAAAGTGGTCAGAATATCAGTTATTCAGGAAACAACTCTGCACTTTTTGCTCCTTTTTAAATTTTGTATTTGTTTTTCTTTTTTGAGATGGGGTCTCACAATGTTGCTCAGGCTGGTCTCCAACTTCTGAGCTCAAGTGGTCCTCCTGCCTCAGTGAGTAGCTGGGGTTACAGGTGTACATCACCAAGACTGTCTACCTTTTGCCCCTTTTGATTGCATGCTGCATTGTGACCTTACTAACAACACCAGAGGAAAAGGGGCCTGAGCCGAGCCCTGATCATTATTCATTAGACTAAGACAGAGCAAGAGTCAGGAGAAGGAAGCAGCAATGCAGGATGGAAATAGATTTAGGCTGCCTAGTGATTTAGGTGTTCTCCACATTGGCATATGTAAGAGACAGTATTTTATTTTTATGGCTGGTGTATACCCAAAAGAAAACATTTTGTGCTGCTGGCTATGGTGGTGCACACTTGTAATCCAGTAGTACTTGGGAAGTTGAGACCGAAGGATCACAAGTTTGAGGACAGCCTCAGCAATATAGCAAGATTCTCAGCAACCTAGTGATACCCTAGTTCAAAATAAAAAATAGAAAGGGCTAGGGTTGTAGCTCAGAGGTAGAATGCTTCTGGGTTCAATCTACAGTACCACACACACAATTTTTTTTTTTTTGCATAGCAATGTTCCAAAAATACCCATTGAGCAGAAATTTAAAATGGTCAGAGTGTGTGTGTGTATGTGTGAGAAAGAGAGTGAGAACAAGAGAGACTGTGAGTGAGCATGGTTGTTCTTCATCCGATTATGCCAATACTTGAGGCCTGTTGCGCAACACACCAAAAAGATCACCTTGCAGCAGTGAAATCCAAGGTGATTGCATCCCTTCTCAAGTGGTTAAAGTGATTCAGTGTATCTTACTGCTTAATTAATTTAGAGAAATAAATTTGGTCTTTAATGAAGCAATATTTTAAATAGTGATTTGCTTATTTTCACTTGTCAATATCACTTCTCTTTGGGGATGTTTTATATACATTTTTTGTTTTCATACCAATCCAGAGGCACTTCTTTTCCCAAGGGAAAATAGACTCATCTTTCCTGCCAAATTTTTAGCCTTTTGTCTATTTAAAGTTCATTTAATTAAGGCTATTATGCTTGGGAATAACCTATGATATAGATATAGATATAGATTTAAACAAAAGGCTAAAAATTTGGCAGGAAAGATGAGTCTATTTTCCCGTAGGAAAAGAAACGCCTCTGGATTGGTATGAAAACAAAATTGTATATAATACATTCCCAAACAGAAGTGATATTGACAAGTAAAAACAAGTAAATCAATATTTAAATTACTATCTATATTAACCTATATACTGCATGTGTATGTATTACCTATATATAACCTATATACTGTTTGGATATGGGAAGAAAATTTATACTAAAACTTTGCATGACTAAGGGTGAATTACTCCTATATTTTTAAATACAAGGTATAAGCCTCAGCTGTATCTCTCCAATTTCCTACAGACATTACCCAATTTCCTCCACTGCCAGAGGAAGCCTTGTATGTGGCTGAAGAGATTGAGGTATCTTCTAGAATTTTACCACACTTAAGAACTCCGTTGGGAATCTTTCCTGATCTCAGGATGCAGAGTCAGGAATCATCTGCATGCCTTTCCGCTTCAACAACATAAAATTTTCATAGCAATTCTCAACATTCACCCTCTACATAGTTAATAGTTACTGTTTATGACTGAAACCCTCACCATCCCTCTCCCCAGCCTCTATTTCTTTATTTTGGAGGTGCTGGAGTTTGAGCCCAGGGGGCTCATCCTCTGAGCTACATCCCAACCTTTTTATTTTTTATATTGAAACAGGGTCTCACTAAGTTATCACACACTGACAGAACCTGTGATCATCCTGTCTCAGTCTCACAACTACTGGGTTTACAGGCGTGTGCCACCACGCCCATCTTCCCCATCCTCTTCTGACGGCTAAGATCTATGCATATTTCAAGATAGCTCATATGTTCCCTCCTCCCCTGTCTCCATGACCCCTTCCAGCCACGCTGGACTAGATAGCTCTCCTCAGTACTCATCTAATGCTCTGTATCTTGAATTCTGCAGATTGATTTATAAGGCTATATCTACGTGTGTGTGTGTGTGTGTGTGTGTGTGTGTGTGTATGTATGTGTTGTGTGTGTCTCACTACACTGAAGACTATGGAGACTAAGTCTTATGTATCTTTTTCATTCCTAGCACCTCATACCACTCCCTGCAATGTAGTAGTTGCACACTAAGTATTTCATTAACTGCTTTCTCATATATCTGTTACATTTCAGGTATTTTAGATATTTTCTTATAAATTACTGTATATCCTTGCTGCAAAATATATGTGAAGTAGACTGGGATAACTATTCCTATTTCATAGACCAAGACACTGAATCACGGAGAGGTTAAATGTCCCAAAGTCACACAGCCATAAAGTAGCTAGCAGAGTACTACTTCAATTCTATTCTTAATTTTTAATCTAGCACACTTTCTTCTCATTTAAGAAATTAAGATGACAAACCTGAAATATGGAAGTCCATCCTTAGTTCCCACCTCCATCAACAACTCCATCCACTTGATGACCAGGGTTTGTCAATTCAACTTTCTTTTTTCAGTTTTCATTGCTGCTGTCTCATCTTAGGCTCCAATTATTTCTACTTGCATGAACTAGAAGAGTCTCTAAACTTGCTCTCATCAATATGTTCTCCTCACTGCTACCAGAATCTTGTTTCAAACTTCCAAACTAGTTTGGACACTGGACATCCTTTAGTGGTTGTTCAGCTGTTTGTACATGCTGCCTCCTCTGTGGGAAACACTGTTGGACCATTTCCATAACACTTCTCTTGTAAAGCTTCCCATACATGTATGTACCTATCATCCTCTGTATGCCACTGACTCTATAGCACAAGTGTGTAGCACAGTCTGCATTTAAAAGATGCTTGACAAATATTAACTGTTGAATGACACCAAAGTCATTGGAATCCAAATACTCCTGTTTTCTTTGTCCTTGAGCCAATAATGGGGCATCAAAGTTACTTCCCCTCTCTTATCCTCCTCAGCTGATGTGTCACTAAGGCTTAGCCTTTCTGGCTTTAGTCTACAATCTATTCTCCATCTTCTTTATTAATTCCCAACCTAAAAATCTCCAATATCCAAAGCAGTGTTTCTCAGACTTCAGCATCAGAATCACCTCTAAGGTGTGTTAAACAAAGATTGCTGGTCTCCACTCCCAGACTGTCCTGTTCTTTAGGTCTGGAGTGGGACCAAAAAATGGCATTCCTGACAAATCCCTCGGCAGTTCTAATGCTTCTGGTCCAGAGGCCACACCTTGAAAACTGCTGGAGGAGGTCCTCGCTGGCAGCAAGCACTAGGACATAGTCCTTATCATCATCTCCTGCTGACTGAGTCAGAATTTTCAGTAGGGCGGGCCAGGCAGGCTTCTTCTTGCTTTCTGCTTAAAAACTTAACACCACAGGTGATCCTAGTGAAGAACCTTGAACTCAATGATTAACTCCAGGATCTGGACTTTACCTTCTTCCCAAGCCTTATTTTTCACACCTCCTCCAACTTTCTACCCTTTTCTCCAGTCCTATGAAACAACAGACAATGGGATGACTCCACGCCTCTGCTCCTTCTCTCTTAGCCCCACATCACCTTTAGGCATTCATTCATGCACACATTCATTCACCGAGCACCTGGCATGTTCCAGGCGCTGCAGCAGATGCAGGGAGAACGTGTTGCAGTGAGCACAATGGATGCATGGGTGCAGCGCTACCTCACAGGGCACATCTCCTCTGTTTTTGTTTTTGATTTTACTTGTACTTGGAATTGAACTCAGGAACATTCTACTTCTGAGCTACATCCCCAATCCTTTTTATCCTTTTATCTTTTGTTTTGAAACAGGGTGTCAGGAGGTTGCTGAAAGCCTCAAACCTGTGATCCTCCTGTCTCAGCCTCCCATGTACTGGGATTACAGGAATGCGCCACCACACCCAGCACCATCTCCTTTGTTCTAAGCTTGCCTAGCACCCTCTGCTTCTCCCTCTCTCCTCCTGCACAGGTAGGTACTGACTTAATGCTGCACTCCTTAAAGACTAAATTCCATGAAGGTAGGAACTGTTGTCTCTCTTTGTAGGTGCTCAATAAGCATTTTTCAGATTAAGTTGAAAAGCTCTTCCCCGACCCAGCCCTTTTTCAAACATCACCTCCAGAGCCTCCTTTCTGCTGTCTTTCCTGACCTGCTCCTCTTCCCCTCAACACAATCAGAAATGACCTCTGCCTTCAGTGAGCTGTCCCTTAGCCCACAGACTTCTAACTCAACACTTAAAATTTTTATTCCATTTTGCTCACAGATCTTGCTCCTCCTACCAAACGATAGGCTTCTCAGAGGTTGGAGCCATTTCATTTTGCCTCACTAATATCTGCACTTTCATACTGAACCTGACATACAGAAGGAACGTGAAAATGTTTGTTAAACTAATGAACAAGTTAATTTTGTATTTCTGAGAAGTTTGCTTTGATTTTTGCTTTTCATTTATTGTTGTTTGTTTGTATTGAGACAGGCTGGCCTCAAACTCCGGAGTTCAAGTGATCCTCCTGCTTACAGCCTCCCAAGTAGCTGGGACTACAGGTGCACACCACCACGCCAGGTTCAATTTTATTTTGACTTACACCTTCTTTGCAATGTTTTGTCCAACATTCCTTGTGGTTTTAATGAAATATTTTCAGGATGTTTTCATTTCTCCATAGTAGGAAGATAACCTAATTCAAATTTCATATGATATGGAATATACACAACACAGAATTTAGGGTAAAAAGTGTATTGAGGGTGCAGTTGAAATCCTCAGAAGGGAAAAGTGTCACTTTTGGGGTTAGTTGCTGCATTCTTGATGCAAAGTTCTGAGTTGAAGATTTATCTCTTCCATTTTAAACCTTCTATCCAAGATAAGTGAGTCACCCAGTCTTTTTGCCTCTCAGGCCTCTAACATATACTGGACAAAACCCATGTGTTTTAATATACATTAACATTTTCTTGGGGGGGTGGTACTGGGGATTGAACCCAGGGGCATTTTACCTCCCAGCTATACTCCCAGCCCTATTTTATTTTTATTTTGAAACAGTATCTCACTAAGTTGCTGAGGGCCTCATTAAGTTGCTGAGGCTGACCTCAAACCTGAGATCCTCCTGTCTCAGCCTGCCAATTACTGGGATTACAGGCATGTGCCACCATGCACAGCCATACACTAAGTTTGACAGCCAGTAAGATGCTACTTAATGAGTTTAATAGTATCTTTGAAATTCATTTAAAAATGAAAGCAACTTTTTGATAAGAAGTGGTTAAAAAAATAGATGGTTATGCTTTATAAAATACACAGAATATAAATGCTCTTGACAAACTATGCTCACAAACATCATGCTATGTACATAATAGGCCTTCAGTGAATGTTTGCTGGATGGAAGAAACAAAACAATCTTGAATTGCTTTCACTTAACTCTAAAAGCACTGACTGCTATTACCACTGAGAATCACCAGAGACTCTCATACTGCAGGTCCTGATGATAGACCCAGGGCCAGCGTCTCCCACAGGTGAACGCACGCTGTTACTAGAGGTCACACATCTTCACACGTGTTTAGTGAAATCTTCCCACCACACATACGCATCACTGCTAACCACACGATTCATAGCTGAATATAGCTGTGATATATCACCTTACTATGCATCTTCTCATCAAGTCAGAGAGGTTATAAATTCATTTCTAAATCATATTTTGGTTATATAAAATTGGTAGAAATTTAAGATAACCAGTCTATAGAGCATCTGAGTTTTCCTTGATGTTAACCTTAAACATTTTCAGCTACATTAGTACATATAATCTTAGCATGCATATAGGCATGGGGAGGAAATAAAAATATCTGTATTGTACTACCAACTTAATTTTCTCCTGAGTATATTGAATATCTGCATTTGGAATGAAGACCTGGAAAGCCCACACTATTCCCACAATCACTTACTGGAAACAATGCTCATTCTATGTAACAAAAGGAAGCGGTAATGAAATTTATGTATCATTGGAGCAGATAATTTTACAAAGCTGTGTTCTTAAGGCTTCAGAAGTTAAGGATTTGACTGTGGGAGCAGAGTCTTAGGGGCAGGACACCCTAGATAACCTCACCCACATGCATTTCTCAAACAATGCTTTTCTGTATATAAACAGAAAATGGAAAGGAGTATATGGTTTTTGTCCTTAGAATGAAGTAGCTGGCTTTTCTTCAGTGCACTCTTAAATTTCTGCACAAAGCACAGCCTTCAGCACCCCAAGGAACATAAACAAAGGATATCAGGCAAGTTCACCTACTCCCACTTCACAGAACAATGCTTGTTGTTAACTAAGCAATTCCCAGGGCAGATTTATGATTCCTGGAGCTCAGAGTAAGTACTCAGGTTGGGTCCTTGGAATCTGGGGTCAGAAGCACGTGGTGCTACTCTACCCCCAGGGCTTTTAAAAAACATGAAAATGTGACCTGAAATTTATGCTTGCATGTACACCAGAGACTATTTAGGCATTTAGAGAAATTAAAGCATATAAAGTCCTCAAAACAGTTTATTGTTCATGTGCCAAGATTTAACCTTTTTTTTCCTTACTTGCTGCTATGGTTTTTCTCTGGTGAATAAATGTCTACTGAATCAAATAAGATGAATCAACTACATGCATAACACGTCTTACGTATAAAAAATAAACTGAGAGAGCAGCAAATTATATAGGTAGGTAAATTTGAGAATTTATAATAAAACAGAATTGGTAATCTGTATACTTAATTTAACCCAAAACTTTGTATGAGGATTGTAGGTCCAGTCAGAACTACAAGCACTTTACAAGATAAATGCACACAAGTGCATAAAAAATCTTCTTTCCTCCAGCCTTTTCAGGGAATATTCTGGCTAGGGTTACACTCCATATGTTCATAGCATGCTGTAAATATGTAATGTAACTTCAGAGAATAGTTTGTACCCCTTGTCTGGCTCAAATATAAAAATGAAATGGGTTACTATTTTCATTTTTATGAGTATGATTATTATCAAGCTACTAAAACTATGAAATAATTAAGATTCATCACTATTCCTTTCCTCTTTAATAATCACCTATTAAATATTAGAATTGAGCCAGAAAATAATATACATACACACACACACACACACACACACACACACACTGCATATATAGTGTTTGTATAACTTTAAATAAATTTGAAAATATCTGAATACATGACTTAATTATTGAATAGTATGGGTAATTAATACTATGTAAATATAGCTATATGACAGGCTGAATAAAATCATTGATGGGTTCACTGAAGGTGTTGAGTCCTTTCACATACCATGGACAATTCAAGTGCTAGTCATTCCAACTGACTTAGCTGGGTGTGGTGGCACATGCTTGTAATCCTAGTACTTGGGAGGCTGAGACCAGAGGATCCAGGTTCGTGGCCAGCCTCAGCTACTTAGTGAGGCCCTCGGCAACTTAATGAGACCCTGTTTCAAAATAAAGAATAAAAAAAAATAGGGCTGGGGGTGTAGCTCAGAGGTAGAATGTCCCTGGGTTCAATCCCCAGTACCGCAAAAATATAAATAAATAAATAAATAAATAAATATATAAATATAAATAATTCCAACTGACTTTATGTGAAGCTAAGTGGCTAGCCTATGGTCTCTAAACAATTATTAAATTTCTATGCTATTAAGGAAAACTATGTTCTATCAAGTTTCTGATGAAGTTCTGGTAATTGAAATTTCCATAAATAGATTTTAACATAAACCATGAAACTTAAAAAGGGGAAATACAATGAAAGAAATCCATTAAGAAGACCAATACTATAGGCACAATGTAGTCTCGAAAACACTTGTAAAATCACAAGGGTTGTTTTTACAAAAGAATAACAAAGTAAGTTCTGGGTTAGATGACAGAGGCTGATAAAATCCATGGTCTTCAATTTGGGCATGAATGGAAACAAGCATGAATGCCTGGTCTACTGAGCATCTCCTTGTCTGTTAGCTAGGGAGGAAATGCCTGTCTAACACTTAGCAGTGGAAAGCCATTGAGAAAGTAGATTAGTGAGAATAAAACAAAAAAAAAGAATAGTCCCCTACCCATTGCTTCCCACTGAATGAACTTTTGACATATCAGCAAACTCTTCTTTTCTCTTACTGCTGCTGGTGTACTGCTCGCTATACAGCTTGAGGGACATCTGTTCAACAGCATCTCTTTGTGCTTCCAGGTAGCATAGCTGAACCTCAGCCTGCAGAGAGAAACAAAGAGGAACTGCTATTTTAATCCAGAAGGAATGCATTTCAAGTGAGGTGTAACAAGTCAAAACTGGGAATTGTTCACATCATTATACAGCTCCTTTTGGGGTTGGATTTAATGGGATCAACTGGGCATATTACAGAATTATATATTAGTTCTGAATCTTATAAGTTCTTCCTTAAAATATGACCTGAATAAATGAACTCTCAGAAGATTCAGTAAATATCACAAAATATCCCTGAGATCATAATACTGTATAATAAGACTTTACATAACAATTCTGTGAAATTCCTTAATAATATTCTTCTTCTTCACAGTGTCACATATGTAACCTTTATTTTTTAAAGATCCTCTTCCAGCCCATACATTGAAATATATATGATACATATATTCTTAATATTTCTCTATTTTCTTCCCTGAGGAGAATAAAAATGCCTAGTATTAATTCTAGTACCTCTTCAATGGTGACAGTAGACTTTCTTTATGAAATTTCGGGGGGTCTCTGTATTATTTTAATAATTTTGAGTCAGAGGAATAGTGATGTGGCTTACATGCAGGTTTGAATTGTTAAATCTTTCAGTTACTTGAGGCTCACTGCAAAGGAGAGGTAGTAAGTTCACTATGCTGTTTTCTATCAAAGCAAGGCCAAAAGAATGCTGAATAATATTTGGCATGAAAATGTATTAAATATATGCTTTATTTATTGCAGCTGTTATAATCCCTGTGGCTTTGGGGTTCCCTAGTACACCAGATGAGACCGAGAATGAAGTGTCCTCCGGGGCATGCTTGTCCACGTAGAGGGGAAGGGGCACTGCGCAGTTCAAGTACACTGTCGACCAAAGTGCTCTTATTTTCTTTTAGTGTGATTCACTAAATCCAAGCACCTCCATTAACATTTCTAATAAACCTTAAGACGTCTATTGTACAATTTTATTACCTATTCACCTAAGAAAACCATTGTCAGCTGTTGGGTAGTCACCGAATTCTGTAACATGTAAAAAGTCAAATCAGACATGACCTTTTATCATAGTATCCAGAGCCAGCCAAGGCCTTTTGCCTGGTCTCTAATTTTACAGACTCAACTATGGAGAAAAAGTGTTAGGAAATGATGGTTGCTTGCAAGGTCAAATTAGGATTCTGTAAAGAAAATGTGTAGCTCTTGAGAAGTGGGGTTTCAAGCTACTCTAGAATTCCTACACTGTTGCTTTTCACTAGGAGCTGGTTATGAAGGCTCTTGATTGCCAAGGAAGAACCTAAAACAATGCTAAAAGTGCTAAAGTTACATAATTAAAGTTTCACAAAGCAGTTCAAAACTAACCTATAAATTGGTTCATGCGAACTCTTTTGCTCAAACCAACTGGCTTGAATAAGAATAGACTCACCTGGACTATGAATTATGCCATAACACTATAAACAAAGAAAAATGTTTCATGGAGTAAATTCAGTTGGGGGTAGGAGGTGGTGGTAAGGCACAAAGAAAGAGCTAAATCTCCTGTTACTCTGCATCTTTGTTAATGATGAAGAAGAGGAGGTATGCAGAATGTTAATGACATGTGTACAAGAATGCCAACTAAGAGGTTTGCAAATACCATGGGATCTGGAGGAATAATACCTACTGATCTAGGGATATTTTTAAGGATAAAACTGAATATACAGAGTGAATTGTTAGAAAAACAATATAGCTTTTAAAGGAGTTTACAAATTCTTAAGTGATAAATGAGATAATAGAAGTACTGAACAACAATGAACTTAAAAACAGTACTCTTCCCAAATACCACCTCCTCCTTCCACTGCAGAGCTACAGGGCATAATGAGAAGGTCGCCCTGTACTAAGTATTCCACTGGAAACACCATTAGAATAATACATCTGTGCCATTAGGGATATGTTTGATATGTAGAGGTTTCTGTTAGTTTTTAACCATCCTAAGTAACATGCTGGACCATGGCTTGTTCTGGGTAATGATATTACAAACTTGAACCAATGGTCACAAAAAGGGTCAAAAAGAGGGCAGTATGAAGATTCACCACCACTGTGCAAAATAACCAGTGTTTATCTCTTTGTGATCATTGGCCGTTTCTGTATACAAAGCAAGGGAGCTTTCATATGACAGAGGTATGTAGACAGGAGTTGAGAGAACAGAGCTGAGAACAGTTTGAAAGATAGTCACCTTAAGAGAATGATTGAAATGTTGTAATCTAAGACTTTTATTGAAGAATATTTCACAGACATTTGGCATAGAAACTTCCCTGCACTAACAAGGAGATGAATTAGATGGCCCATGTCTTTCCTATCCATCTCTGTTTCTATCTCTGCTTTCAGTGATTCATTCCTAAACGTGGTGATAAAAATAGAACTACGACCGTAGTTCCTTTCGCTAAGGTTGAATGGCTTTGCCAGTCTAAATCTCTCCGCAGACTCTTAATTTTTTTCTCATGCCATATTTTAGTCTAAAGATACATGTTTAGGAGAAAGATTTGAAGAACATATAGTTCTTAACAGTAACAAAATTTCTCTGGTTAAAATAATTTTATTATCATCTATAATAAATGTGGATACTTTTAAAAGTGGAAACTTGACCTAATTAACATTAAAGATATGTAATCATTAGAAATTGGCAACTTAATCATTAGAGAAATAAAAAGGAAAACAAGACTCAGTGACGTGTCCACCTGTTCACTTCTAGGTTGCTGAGAGACCCATGGTGCCATCAATTGGAGTAAGAATGTAAGAACAGTATGGGTAGATGGAAGAAATGAGCTAAGCTTGAGTATTCTTAGCTGGAGTTACTGGTGGGACAATCGGGCCAAGAGGTTCAGTAAGCATGAAATGCAAACCTAGAGACAGTAGTTAAAATGAGATGAAATGAGAATTCCATGGGAGAGTGTATAATGAGAAGAAAAAGGATCTGTTCTCACTCACTGTGCTCTAGGCCTGCATTATCTGTTGGCTGACCCAATGCAATGGATTCTCAATTGTTCCACCTCCCTCTTTCCCAACCCCTCAAATTCACTTTATATAGTGTTCACCGATTGATCTTTCTGTATCACAGCTGAGATCAGTTGTGTGTCAGAGTTTGATTCTGTACCACTTTTCTTTATACTCTCTTTCATTGTTTAAATGCCATCCACATAGTAGTAACACCTTCCAACGCTCTCCTCTGAGCACCACACTTATATATCCAACTACTCACCAGACATCACTACTGGGATTACTTTATGCCTTACTGTTCAAAACAGACCTCTTTATTCTTATCTTTACCACATCCCCCAAACCTTTCCATACTGAGGCTTTTCCTTTTGAATAAATGACACCATCTATTGCAGATCAGAAACCTCAGCCATTCTTGACTTCTCTTCTTCATTTCCCACAAGTTACCCTCAAAGGTGTTGATTCATTTTCCAAAATGTCTCCCCAGACTGCACTGCTGCCAGCCTAGTGTGAGCTATTATCACCTCTCACCTGCAGTACAACAATTATCTTCTAACACTTTGATCTCTTCTCATACATTGGCCAGAGTTATCTTTATGAAACATGAGCTGGTTTAATATTGCATTCAGACTCAAGAAACAAACTTCTTATAATCTGAGATTCCTTGCTTGCTTACCTTGGACCTCATTTCCTACTAGTCTCCCTCTTGATCACCATGCCCTTGTCATCCCTGCCTTCATTCAATTCCTTAAACATTCCAGTTCTTTAAACAATTCTTTCTTGCCTCGTGACCTCTTGCATAGATTGTATCCTTTCTCTGGAACATTCTTGTGTCTTCTCATTCTTTAGTTCTCAGGGGACATGTTACTTCTCAGAGAGGCCTCTATTTTTCTTATTTCAGAACCAGGTTGCTTTCCTTCACAGCACATATAATTTAAAATTCTTTCATTTGGTGGTTTACATTTTTTTCTGTCTCTATCTCTAGACTCCAAGCAATCTAAGGGATTCTGTGTCTGTCTCCTTGGCCACTTTGCATTCCCAGGACCTTGTCAGTATGTGGAACATGACAGGGGTTCAGTAAATGATTGTTAGATGAGTGAATTGTACATTTGTGCATCCATCCATTTATTACTCAAATGTTCATTGAGACTTTATCATATCTCAGGAATGGTATCAGGTACTGTAGGTACAAGGAAGAATAAAACATAGTCCCTTCTGAGAGAGTGCAGTGTGGTAGAGGAGAGAGCCATGCTAACAGATAACTACAGGTGGGCCAAGTAAAACAATTGTGGAAAAGTCTGGGAAATAAGACAAATGATTTCCTGAAGGCAGGCATGGGTGGTAAAGACTTGATAGAAATGGCATTTGAGTGAGAATTGAGATAATGGGTATGATTTTTTCAGGTGAGGAAGCAGATAGATATCCCTCCCCCCTTCAGTACGGGGGATTGAAACCAGGGGTGCTCCACCACTGAGCTACAACCCCAGTATTTTTTATTATTTTATTTTAAGGCAGGGTCTTGCTAAGTTGCCAAAACTGGCCTCAAACCTGTGATCCTTCTACCTTAGCCTCCCAAGTAGCTGGGATTTTAGGTGTGCACCACCATGCATGGTGCAGATAGATACCTTTATAAGAGTAACTCATTTATTTAAGGCCCCGGAGTCAGATAAGGTTGTAGCATGCTTAGAGAACAGAGCTGGAGCGTTGGAGCCTTTTAATGAAGAAAATAAAGTAGAAAGGGATAGACTGTGGAGGATTTCAAGTTAGGTAATTTGGACACTATCCTGGGCACAATGAAGTGCCAATGAAACTGTCATTGTTCCTGTGATGGCCTTAATATTCTTCCAACTCTCTTCTTCTGTTATCACAAGAGAGTTATCTGATGGATTAGTACAAATATGCTTGCATATCTCCTGCCACTTGGTATACTTTGAGGATATCACAGTGAGGATATTCTCACTGGGAATGCTGCCTCTCATCTGAGGTTTATTAAAATTGCTTTGCTACTGTTATGATTTGTATCTGGAATATCCCCAAAAGTGCATGTGTTGAAAAAGCATGTCTCCAGTGCAACACAGTTCAGAGGTAAGTTTTTTAGAAAATTATTGGGTTTGTGCCGGGCATGGTGGCCCACACTTGTAATCCCAGTACTTGGGATGCAGAGACCGGAGGATCCGGGTTCACGGCCAGCCTCAGCTATTTAGTGAGGCCCTCTGCAACTTCGTGAGACCTGGTTTCAAAATAAAGTATAAAAAATAGGGCCGGGGGTATAACTCAGAGGTAGAATGCCCCTGGGTTCAATCCCCGGTACCGCAAAAAAAAAAAAAAAGAAAATTATTGGGTTGTGAGGGCTATAACCTCATCAGTAGATTAATCCATTTAGTGGATTAATAACTTGGACTACTGGGTGGTAACTGTAGGCAAGTAGGATGTGGCTAAAGAAAGTAGGTCACTGAGGGGTCTGGCCTTGGGGACTATGTCCGTCCCTGGTCCTGTCCTCTCTTTCCTTCTGCTTCCTGGCTGCCATGAGCTGAGCAGCTTCCTCCACCATACCTTTCTGCCATGATATTCTGCCTTGTCTCAGGCCCAGAGCAATGAAATCACTGACCATGGCCTGAGACCTCTGAAATGCTGGCCAAAATAACCTTCATCCTCTAAGTTGTTCTTGTCATGCATTTGGTCACAGCAATGAAAAGCTGACTAACACAGCTACTTATTATTAGGAGCATGTTTCCCCCCTATGTTTTGTGTGCACCTAGTGCCTAAATCACTAGAGACAAGCCTCTTTGAATTTAGATGACAAACTAATAATTTAATCAGGATACAGGAGAGAATGTTCTAAATACTTTGTTTAAATTTGTCTTGGTATGTGATGATCCAAATTCAATGATCTTCTTTGGGGCCTGAATAATTACTCAACAATATATTTCCCTCTGATCTTGTATGTCTAACTAATAACAAAATAGTTAGCCCATGATACATTTTGAAGGTAGGAGAATTTCAGTCAATCTAACAATCTTGAAGGATTATACACATACTCACTTTTATAATCACATACAGACATGAGCCTTATACTTGTCCTAAAAAACACTGTTTTAGTTAGGAAACATCAATATTCATAATCCAGCATTCTTTGTTGTGTTACATTTTGTGGAAATATTAAAATCAACTTTACTCTTTTAATGCATATCATGGTAGACCTCCCTGTGCACTCATACTGGACTTCACAGTTCCCATCAAACCCACCCATTTACCTGCATCTAGGTCCATGTCCTCTGTTTTCCCTCCTATTTCCACGGAAGCTATCCATAGTTCTGTCTAAAGCCAATCCCTCCATTTGCACCAAACCTCTTCTTATCTACCTAAGGATGATCACTCCTAAAAATCTTTTTCTCCTGAACCAATTTTTTTCTTTTATAGCATATTATTTATACTAGTACATTAGCCATTTCCCCAAATGTTGTTCCTTTTCCCATGATTAAAAAAAATCATTTGGCATCAATTGATACTAATCTATTCTCTAGCTATAGCCCTATTTCTCTGTTCTTCATCATGGCAAAACCACTTTTACTTGTGTTATCTATCCTTGCTGCTTCCAAAGTCTTCTTTTCTTTCCTCCGTATTCCCATGCAGTGGTCTCTCCTCAGTCCTCACCCCATCCCCCCACCTGCTCCGACAGAGTCTGTGGGTGTGCTCTGAGGCACTTGCTCCTCTTTGTGTGACAGCCCAGGATCCCACCTTCTGCAGGTGTTTGCTGAAATTTCATCCTGTCATCTAGGTCTTCCCTGACCTCCTTTCACAAATAACCTCCTACACAAATAACCGTGTAGCCAGATACTTATTGTATGTTGTCTACCTGCCCCCAGTGGGTTGGAAGTTCCACGAGGGCAGAAGTTTTTGTCTACATGTTTGCTTCTGCCTCCCCTAACACCCTGAACAGCTCATGTATTCGATAGGCAACCTACACACAGTGACTGAATACATTTCACTGAGCTTGAACACCCAAAATGGTTTAAAATGTCCAAAGAGATGAAACAATTTGAAGGCTTTATCCTCAGCTTGATTTTTTAAATTATTGGCTTCATTCTCCCTTACAGAGTATTTTCTTTGGCAAAAGAAGAAAATTATTGAAATGTATAAATAAATACATAATGTTATAATATTTTATAATACTTAATATAAATAAATAAAGAGAAAAAGAAGAAATGAAAACCTTCTTTAATTCAAGAGTCATTTGGGCATTTGGAGAAGACATCAACAATGCTACAATTTCTATTTGGAAGACTCCATAGCAGCTAAGAAAAAGCATAGGGATTCTTCAGTATAATAGGGATAAACTGTACTTTTTTGGCAATATTTTTATTATTTGGAGATATTTTCCTACTTTTACCACGGTCTTTTTTAACTTTCAGGGCAGTATACCTAAGTGCACGCCTTTTCCTCTACTTCCTTAAACAAATATTTACTATGCCTCCCCTCTTTCTCCCAGTAGTCTCCCTCTTATGCAACTCGCCCTGATTGCTTCCTTTTTCAGGAACACCTTCGGGTCTCAAGACCCCCACAGGCCCTGCCATGACCTTCCAGGGGTGATTAGAATCTGTGCTTGGAATCTTCACTCTTTTCTTTGGCAGAGTTCCTCACACTTGATCCGGAATTTAGAGTTCTCACCTTTATGGTGTTTTTTCCTAAGATCTGGTTAATTCTTGTGTTTTTTATTTTTTGTCATTTTGGGCAATTCAATAATTTCCTAAAATAACTCACCTTTGGGATTGAACTCAAAGTGCATTTCCTTGGTTAGGAAATTAACTCTCTGTGGACATTAATCTATGATTAGCTATATTCTGGCTAAATACAAATAACATTTGGTGTTATAATGAACGAGAACCTCATGTCATGCAGTTCTTCGAGCCTTGAATGCACAACTGAGTAGGGTGTCAAAGTTTCCTTCTGCATAGTCAATAGGGAGTTATGGGATTAAAGGAGCAATAATTTCTTTGGAGTAAGTTTAGTTAAGGGCCTTCGTTTATTCATTCAACAACTGTGTCTTGAGTGTCTCTCATATGTAAGACATTGTACAATGTACAAATTTGGGTCAGACAGTGTCTACCCTCAGGGAACATATAATCTAGAATCACAGAAAAGTTATGACACATAAGAGAAGCTGGAATATTCATTCAAATAAGACAATTTTATACTTCAAAAATGTTGTTGAGAAAATGATTAGTAAATTTATTAGAATATTCTTATTATCTAGTAAAAGAATTATAAAAGTATAAAAGTATTAAATATACTTCCCTTATTAAATAAATATATATCAGAAATTTAACAAAAACTATCAAAGCTATTTCAGTACTGTTACTTAGCAAAGATTATTGCATATACTAATCTTTGTACATTAATATATAAAAATTTGATCATATTGGCAGCTCTCAAAACTTAGCTTTAGGTTCTCAATGTTTATTTATAGTTCTCATGTCTATATGCAAAAGATAACTGATTTAAGTCAACAATATTATACCTTTAAAGAATCTTTATTTTTATTGACTTGTTTACAAACTATTAAAAAATTCACTATAATGTTTAGAAAATTCAATTTTAAAGCACTTCCTTAATGATATTTCTTAAATGGTAAGCATTTAACTAAAGTGGAGAAATTAACATTAACACTATTTTCATTATTTCTTATGCATTTGTGTGCAAAGAAAAAATGTCCCTGCCTCTATTTGAATGACAGATGAGATGTTTATTAAAAATACAACAACAAGAATACCTCCATGTAACAAACATAAAGAACAAATATATCACACATTGCATTTGTGAATTGTGGAGAGTTTCACTCACTATTCCCTCTCTCCTTTTTTGTAATGCAAGTAGTTAAATGCATTAAAAATTCAGCATTTTCTGTCACGAGCTAGGGTGGGGAGGAAGTATGATTATACTGTGTGGACTGGAGGGGATGATTAGAATTTTTGATGTCTCTCCATTACTGTTTCCTTAGCAAATCTCTGCACAATGACACAGGCATCAAGTCTGTGTTTATATTCTATAGCAGTGTCCTTATTCCCATCTTCTAAATTTCACTGCAGAAAATCCTTATTTACTTTCTGGCAGAAACTAAAAATTAAAAATGTATATTGTGAAGATACAATCATACTTTCTGTTGCCCTGCAGGACTGGCAGTTCCTTCCCAAGTACAATTATGCTGGCAAATGCTACTATTAGCTCTGTGACTATGACATGCACTCCAGTTCCTTTGAAATTCTATAAAATAGTTGTCCTTAGATGGTGATGAAAAAAAAAGGAATGAAGCAGGAACAACAAGAATTATTTTACATACTAATAATAACAATTTAGTTATCAAAACAGAACTGAACAAGTGTGCCTTTATACTGTTCTTTTAAAAATTTAGCCTCCTAGGGTTCTAATAATCAGGGCCTATGGTTCAGGAATGCATGGTAGCTCTCAGCTCAGTTCCTATATCCTCATTTCAAAGAGAATCATTCAAACCGACACCCATCCTGTCAAGAATCTCAACTTTGAGCTGCTAATGTAGAATAAAAATCAATATAAATTTTGATCATTTGATGAATATTTACTTCTTTCTTTAGTGTTTGGGGATTTAGAATTGAAAAGTGCTGAATCAAGTCATTTTATTTTTTTGTGTTTGTGCCAACACCAATTTACTACCCTCCAGAAAGTTCCTGAACAAGATGTCTCAGGTGGCACGCATGTTGGTTTTTCCTGTCAATCATAACAGTATGCCACTGGGGAACCATAATCATTTCCCTTTCATACTCTTAGTGTTCCAAAAAGGAATATTTTGATTACTTCCCTGGAAAAGGTAAACTTTCTCATTTAGACACACTATTGTAAGCCTGGGTATCTGTTGTTTTTGGCATTCAGCTGAGTCTAAATTGATAGGATCTATTAAAAGTTAAACACTTAATTTGAGGTTCCAAGGGTCATGCGCAATAAATAGAATTTACCAAAGGGTTTCTCTATATGCAAAATTCAGTATCACCTCCAAGACAAAGAGCTTTTGTAGAAGCATCCATCTTTCTCTGTGCATTTTCTAAAAAGTAACAAAATATCAACTGACTGCTCCAATCAGCAGAAAGACTTCACAGTAAAGACTTTATGTTTTCATTATAAATGAAAAGAAAATGCACTGCAGACAAATGACATTAAGACAGCTTAGCAATTAAAGTATGATTCCAGTGTGAGACTAGTTATATAAGTAGAACATTTTTATCGATATATATTTTATTATAATATATATAACAAAAGCTTACTATTCTTACATATAGTGATTTTTAAAATAACGGTGTTTCTCAATTTGAAAAACACTATATTAATTGTAAGCACCAAAAAGGTAAGCTATCCTCATTTAAAATAAAATCTCATATGATATAGTGGCAAAAAAACTCAATATTAAGGAGGCATTTTTGTTGGTTTTCTATGAATTAAATAAAAATGGCAGCAGCTGCCTTTCTCAAGGATGATATAGCCCCGGACAATCACTAGATATTATGTAGACAGATGTTTTAAATAAAATAAAGTATTTAGATTGCTAGATACCTTGCTAGATATGAAGGCAATTATAGGATGTCTTTGTTAAATTACATTTTTCATTTTTGTGAGGGGAAAAAAGAATTGTCCTGGAAACAGTACCAACAGGAAATGATCCTATATCTAAAACAGCTGGAGACTGTAACTAATATAAATTTACTTGAAAATAAAAATGCTGCATGCCTCTGGAGACATGCAGCAACATGCCACAAAAACAGATGAGAATATGAAAGTATTTAAAAGGAAGAAAATACATTTTATCTAGATACTGTACTGAGATGCGATCCACTGATAAATGAGAAATATTTAAAGAGAAAGAAGAGTAAGAAAATCAGAAAAGCCATTTTTAAACTTATAAAGTAAATATTTTATTTAAAGCTATATTTGTAGAAAGTCTTTAAAATATTTTTCTAGGAAAACTGTTTTTTACTACATTGGCTATCAATCAGTTTACTAAGGTCATAATAATATAAAGGCAGATACTTGTGTTTAATTGAGAAATTCTAATGGAAGCAGAGAATGCTTACAATGGAGCAAAGTAATGACCCTAAGTGTTGGATAAAAATATTCTAGCAATTCTCAAAGCCATCGGTAATAGTCTCCATGCAAAAACTCCCCACTGCCCACGTCCATCTCCCCAGTCCTGACTCTTGTTAGCAGTTGAACTAGAAAGACATCTGATATACTAATTCACACTAGTCATAGGCATTAACATATTAACATAGAATATCTTCAATTTCATAGATTTCAATATTTTTCACTTAAAGATTGAAATGCATTATCCCACAAGATAATTTTAAGAAAGGTTGTGGGTGGAAATCTATTTGTACAGGAGTGGATGGAAGAGCCTGGAAAATCACCCCCAAGTCTTGGGTGTTCACTCCCCTCATCTATGACGAAGACGCACTTTGGTCCAGCTCGTCAGGGATGTGTCTCAGACAGGAAGAGACTATGGGAAGTTGGGGTTGCTCTCAGGGCCTGATTCCCACAGTCAGGGAAGATCACAGAGCCACAGAAGCTGGCATAAGTATGCCAGCTGGACAGAGAACCCAATGGAAGGAAAATGAGATGAGGAGGACAAAGGCAGAGTGGAAGACTAAGAGAAAAAGAAAGCAAGTATGGCGAATGTGACGAACAGTTACCACAACAGCACCGGCAAAACCCCAAGTGTCAAGTTCCTAAACAAAATCCTGACTCAAAGCCCTTTCATAAGTTGATGTTACAATAATATTCTCAACAACAAAACAACAAAATAAGAAACCTCCAAGACAAACTAAAACTCAAAAACATATTCAAAAATTCTTCTTCCTTTTTACAGACTCACCAAATATTAAAAGGAACTACTAGGGCTATTTTCTGGTATATCTGTGACAAGCACACACACACACACACACACACACACACACACACACACTTCTACAACAGTGATTCTCATGCATTGTATTATCTTTATGACTACACAGGTTAACACTGCTGCTTAGAGCTTGTAAAGCTTGATGCTTAGTTTATCCTGAAAATTCTCACTAGTTCTATACTAACATAACTAGAAAAGACTAAAAAAACTACACATTTTTTTCTCCTTGTTGGCTTGATTCCTATCCATCAAGCATACTAATATTCTAAGTAAGGGATGGGTAAGACAAAATTATATCCTCTATTTTTGTGTGTGTGTATGTCCATATTTTAGGGTCAGAGTGAAAGATGAACTATTGCTATCTCCTACACCAAAAGATAAGTTATGATGGGTTATACCCAAAAAAGGCAAATTTCAACAAAAATTGCTCCATCATTATATTTTACCCTTATATAGTAGGAAAACACGATGAAAGGTATTAGATGTTATACTCAAAATGTACTTTCAATGAAAGATCTGAGCTGGCCTCAATGAATGTTTACAGACATGTCTCTCCTTGGGTGCCTGACCTCCAGGGACAGACCTCGTTTGGCCTTCTCTGTCCATCACTCCAGCTTCTTCCTGAGCTGCTCTTGCCCTTGCCCACACACTCTGGCTATCCTCAGCTCCTTTCAATTTCAATTAGTGAACGGATCTAACTCCTTCCCACCTGTGCATGCTGTTCCCTCTGCCTGGAACTTTCCTTCTCATTTTTACATGGCTAGTACCATTTAAGACTCAGTTTAAATGTTACTTCTTTTCTTGATCATCTTATCTAAGGTAGGTATTGCCCATTATTTTTTCTCTCTCAGGCTTTATTTATTTTCTTCCTAATATTTACTACAACTTTCAATTATGTTTGTTTGAGTGGGTAATTTTTATTCTATTTTGTTTTGTTTATTTGCATACTTGTTTGTTTTAAACCCACATCGCACTGAAATATAAATTCCACAAAGGCAGGGACCACATCTTTTTTGTTTATGATTGTATCTTCAATGCCCAGAAAACTATATGTTGAATGAATTAATGAATGAATGAGTTGCTAAATGAAAATTTATGAACTTTCTTAGTATTTCTCAGGCTAGAGGGAGAGTTGTTGTCCTTGTAAAAGTAGAGATCATTGGTCATTGATAACAAATATCTCAGGTTGCCTATCTGAGAAGTAAGATGTGAATGATAGCACTCAAAAGAAAGGGTTGCTTTGACCAAAGTCTCCTGAGATTCCTTCACCTTAAGAAATGTATTTGGATTACCTAAAATTGTAAACAGGAAAATCCCTAAAGGCTATTAATCCTCTAATGTTACACATTTTAATTTAAAGTGACAATGTTTAATTTTAGCAGGTCTCTATGAAATTTTAACCCGGGAGATAAAAGATCCAGTTGAACTAAGACATGGAGAAAATATATCACATTCCAGAGCATAGTGAAAAACAGAATTCTCAAAGTCATTGGAGATGACTTACAGTTGAACAACACAAGGTAGATCAGAAAAGCTCAAATCACAAAGGAAGTAAGGAAAAATGAAAGTACTCATTAAATGGTCAAACCCCCTAAGTTGCTCTCTGAAACTCCAAAACATACCTAATTCAGCTGTCAATTATCAAAAGGGACAGGAATGGAACAATTGACCTCTTGAAGTACCAATGATTTTTCTTCAAATCTTATTTCTTCCATTTGGAATGGAAGTCTGAGATGTTTTGTAACTCTAAACAGAATTTGTTCTATGCATGACTGTCAAAATACAAACATCAAATACAGTGCAATAATACTTTCTACTTTTCTTCACACAGAATGTCTTTAAACCCAATGATTTTGCAGTTCTAGCTTCTGATTTAAGTTTATGCCCTCTACTATATCCAAGATGGAACAATTATTTCTTGCAGTTCCTGATGTGACAGGTCCTCACAGCTTGTCTCATCTTACATATATATGTTAAATTAAGTTGAGAAACTAGACAACTAAAGTTCTAATAAATGTATTAAAAACAAAAGTAAGTAGCCTTAGAATAAGAACATAAGTAGTCTCATTTCAGTATGACCTTCTGGGCTTTGGATCTTCAGCAGCATTTTGGTTGTTCAGGTCATTTTGCTTTTCAGCTATAGCTTATGTAATTAAATTGACCATGTAAGTAACACCTCAGAGGTCTAACTCTACCAAGAGTTAGAGAAATAACCAGGAAGAAAGGAGTTTTATGCTTGATGGATATCTGGGAAGTAAGGAATTGCCCATGGTTATGAGCAGTTGAAACAACCCTTATTATGAAGTGACATTAAAACTCTTTTTGTAATCTGCTGTGACACAAACCACAGGTGTAGCGAGTGCCCTTGTACTTCAGCCAGTGCACCCACTACTGGCCAGCTTATTCGGCCTCCAGTCTGCCAGCCACATGGTTGAATTTCCCCTTACGATGGCCCATGTGAGAAAAGGCCTCCACACGGGGCTTCCTGTAACATGTCTTCAGTCACATCATTGTTCTGATTTAAAAATCAAATAACAACAACCAAGAACAAAAGCCATTTAGGGACTGCTATTTTTTTCAGAATACACTTGAATGTCTTAGCACAGTATTTAAATACCTCTTATGACTGGATCTGCATCCACCTTCCCATGTACTCTAAATGACTTCCTTTTCCAACAAGTAGCAAAATCCACCTATACCCACATCAGATTAAACTGTGCCCTCCCATGTGCACAGCTTTCCCATCTCTGCTCTTCAAGCTTTCCTCCATTTCTTCAACTCCATATTCCACACATTCCTGTAGGCTCAAGAATTTCCTCCTTCACCTGAATTTCCTGGATACATGATCTGTCCCTTTAGTATAAAACATATTCTACAATATAAGTGTTCATGACTCTTCTATGCTATTATATTTTAAGCTCCCCTAAGAGGGGAATATGAGCCAGATTTATTTTAATTTCACCCATAGATTTTTTATTTATTTATTTATTTATTTATTTATTTTTTGCGGTACCGGGGATTGAACGCAGGGGCGTTCTACCTCCGCGCTATGCCCTGGCCCTATTTTTTATACTTTATTTTGAAACCGGGTCTCACAAAGTTGTGGAGGGCCTCACTAGGTAGAGAGACAGGGAGAGAGAGAGAGAGAGAGAGAGAGAGAGAGAGAGAGAAGCCGGGCGTGGTGGTGCACACTTGTAATCCCAGTACTTTGGGAGGCAGAGACTGG
>PVJS01029867.1:0-24484 GCA_004027185.1 Glis glis
TGTGTGTGTGTACTTCAGAAGAGAAATAACTTATTATCCCCTGTCATTCTGACCATTGAGTGACTTTCCATCATTAAATGAAATTTCCCCCTGAATCAGGGACATTCATTAAGGGTAACTACATCCCATTCTTTGACACCAAGACCCTTCAAAAATATCTCTTCTCATTCACATTCTTTTTCTTCTTTCCAATCCTCTGGAGGTCTAAAGCAATGTGAAAAGCCCTTTACCACATTTGCTCCACTAGGAAAGGACTAATTTGAAACCACTTAATTACCAATCAATCTTAAGTAAGTCAACCAAAAGCAACATCTGACCCAATTTGTTTAGAAACCCACTCATTCAGCCTTGTGGCTTCTCTGCCATGCAGGGGACCTGTCAGAATGGAATCAAGAAAAAGGCTTATTGAATTTTAATGCTGAACTAATGTTGCTTCTGCAGTCACCTGCAAAGGGGAGTTGTGGGGAGTCCAGGAAAAAGTGAAAAATGGTCTTTCTTCCTCTCTCTCTTTTTTTTCTCTTGCAAAGAGTTCAAATGTACAGTCTGTCCTTTCTATGAACCTACTATTTACAGCAACCTCTTTTAACCTATATATAATGCATGAAGAAATCTAGGCAGAATAATATTGCGTGTAGGCACTCCTATGACTGATTGTGTTGAACCCTGAAAGCTTTTGGATGTCAGGATCACGATACTGCCAGGTCCCCAGCTAACTCCACCTGCCAAGGCAACTCTTGTCAACCCTCAGAAAAATTATGCATAAATTTATAGCACAAGACTTCAAGTGTGGAGTCTGTCTCAATCTGTAGGACTTATATGCCTTCCTCACTTCTCTGCAGTATTTTTCATAATATAATGCCTTCAACCGAGTTTCATTAATGCTTTCCCGTGAATGACAGAGTCTATAAATTTGTGCAGTGATTTAAAGAGCATCCACGACATTGTAACAGGAGGTAATACCATAAGTGAATACCGATTTCCCCATTCCCTCTCTCCTGATTATTATAATAGCTAGCTCTTTTCTTTACTTCATATCTCACACTCTACTCAGGTCAAAGGAAAACTAAGACAAGGAGTAAATAAGGTACATAGACACTACTTCTAAATTAGTGATTGTTCCAGTTTTATCTCAGTACACAGGACACCCAAGCCTTCATTTCTCATGTCACACTCATGGAAATGACTGAGCTCGATGAACGTGATCCACTGTAGTAGCCTGTTTAGTTCTGACCATCTTATTTATTTATTTATTTATTTATTTATTTATTTATTTATTTATTTTTTTTCTGTACCGGGGATTGAACCCAGGGGCGTTCTACCTCCGTGCTACGCCCCCGGCCCTATTTTTTATGCTTTATTTTGAAACCGGGTCTCATGAGGTTGCGGAGGGCCTCACTAAATAGAGAAAGAGAGAGAGAGAGAGAGAGAGAGAGAGAGAGCGAGAGCTGAGGCTGGCCGCGAACCCGTATCCTCCGGTCTCCGCCTCCCAAAGAACTGGGATTCCAAGCGTGCGCCACCACGCCCGGCCTATGACTATCTAATTTAATGACTATATTTTTAATGTGTCCCATATAAGATTTGGAAGAGGTAAATTTTCATATCCTTATTCCATCACTTCTGGGAATTGTTGCTTGTTAGTTAAAGGAAGATGTATTTTCTAAGTCTAGATTCAAATAAAATACAGAACCTGAGACGCAGGCTTAGGCACAGGTAGTTTACTTCAAGCGGAAGTGATGGAGCAAGGAGACAGAACAAGAGGAAGGAAGTAGAATCCAATCAGGTGTGCAGATTACCACTGTGGACAGAGGAGTTCAATCTCACAAGATAACCACAGAATAGCCATGCAGAAGGTATGTGAAAAACCGTTTCTGAAGTACTGTGGGCTTAGCCATTTTTCCACCAACTTCTATCCCAAGTTGTTTAAAGTTGTCCCTCAAGACCATTGATTTCCTCCTACTTCTAGTTTGCCTGGAATACACAACTTGGTTCTAATCAAGTTTGAAAGCCTGTGGAAAATAAATCTCTGAGATAAGAAAACAGAAACATTGTAAGGGCTAATAGGAAATCCTGGCATAAACCTGCAATCAGGAGTGCATCAAGAGATATGATCAGGGTCATCAGCTATGTACTATATCTGTGGCCCTAGGGTTTCTGACCCTCAGCCTTATTGACAATTGGGCTGGATTCTTCTTTCTGGAATCTTCCCTATGCATTAGAGGATGTTAAGAAACATGCCTGCCTTGTACCCGCTACATGCCAATAATCACTTCCCCAGTTCTCACAATCAAAAATATCTCCAGATATTCTCAAATATCCTCTGAAGGAAAAAAATGTTTATAATGTTTATAATTTAGAACACTGACCAGAAGTAATTTACTTAATGTGACTTGAGATATCAGAATTTTTCTGATGGCCTAGCATGCCAGAGAAAACTCAGGTTATAGATAATCCTCTATGTACCTCATACCACCACAAAAATAATATCAACTAGTGTTTTTTTTCTTCCTTCCTTCCTTCCTTTCTTCCTTCCTTCCTTCCTTCTTTCCTTCCTTCCTTCCTTCCTTCTTTCCTACCTCCCTCCCTCCCTCCTTCCCTTCCTCCCTCCCTCCCTCCCTTGTTGCCTTCCTTCCCTCATTCATTTTTTAACCATCTGTTTACAGTCTATCTTCCAGCACAATGTTAGAGAGTCCTAGGGATATAAATTTAAATAAGAAGATTTTTTTCTCTGTTCTTAGGGAGCCTACAAACTAGAAAGGAAAATGCCAAAGGAATAAATAATATAGGAAGTCAACTGAAGTTTCAGTTCAAAGGGCTGGAGGCCGATGATCTCAGACGAGAGCAGAAGATCAAGAAGCTCTTCAGAGAAATGGCGAAGTTGGAGGCCAACGATCTCAGATGAGAGCAGATGCGTTTTCTTTGGAAAGAGTCGCGCATCCCTCTATGCAGCTTTCTCCTTCTTTTATCTAAGTCCTGCACCTATCAGAACCCTGCTGCCTACATTTAGGGCAGGACTTTCTGTTTAATCTGCTGTTACACACCCAAAGTCACATGATCTTGGGTGTGCCACGATCCGGTCAAGTTGACAAATTAGATTAACTATCACAGGGATTGTATCTGTCCCTTGCCTCATCTTCTGTCACATGGATTCCTGCCACTTTGAGCTGAAGGCAGTTTTTCTTCCTCAGCCATGGTCTAAATTCCTGCCACCCAGATATTTCTACCAAGAGCTGACTGATCATGAACTGATTTCTATAATCATGAGCCCTAAAATTAACCTTTCTTCTTCCAATCTGTGCTTGTCAGACATTTTGGTCACAGTGATGAAAAAGCTGACTAAAACACAAATTGGTATCAGAGAGGTTGGGTTGTGCTGTAACTAACCTGACCATGTTGCTCAGTAAACTTTGGGACTGGTTTGTGGGAGGAATTTGGAAAAATTTGGAGATACAGGCTGGAGATGCCTTACCTGTTGTAAGTAGAGTTTAATAGATGATTCTGGTGGGAGCTTGGAAGGCCAGAATGCCAATAGTAATGTAGACAGTAAAGACTATACTCATGATGTTTCAGATGGCAAAGAAGATTCAATAGGGAAATGGTATTGGGTCCACACAATGTTACATTCTGGCAAAGTTTTGTCTACATTTTGCCCATATTCTTAGACTTTATGTGAAGCTGAATTTAAAGGTGATGGACTAATTAACCTGGCAGGAGAATTTCAAAGCAGCAGAGCATTCAGATGGTGGCATGGTTATTATTGTCCAGACTTGCTGTAAGAAGCAGGGGCAGAAAGATTTTTTTAAATGTGCAGTTTATTCAGAAAGGCATGTGTGAAATTGGGGCCTCGAAAAATGTGGTCGTTGAAGAGAAATGTGTTGTACAGAGATAAAAGAAAGAATACAGTGAGGGAGGGACATTCAGGCTTTAGCAAGAAACCACCCATCATAGGTGCAAGGTGGTAACCATGAAAAGATAGATGAAAAAGTTTGCTTTGAGAAAAAGCCACAGGGGCACTCTGCTTGCATGGGAGTGCCTAAGAAGTTGTTTTCCTCCCCAAATTATGAGGAATTCTATGCAATCTCCCCTCCCCCAAAAGGAGGTAAGAACACTACCCAACTCCTTATGGGAAGCTAACATTGTCCTAATTCTAAAACCAAAGACAGTATAATAAAGGAAAATTACAAGACCATCTCTTTCATGAAAATATATGCAAAAGTCCCTAACACAATATTAAAGAATATAATTCATCAATATATTAAAAGAAAAACACACTATGTACAAGTGGGGTTTATATCAGGCATGGAAACCTGTTTCAATATTCAAAATTGAGTCAATATATTGCACCATATTAGCAGGCTAAAAAAGAAAAATGCATATTCTTATCAATAAGCGCAAAAAAAGAGCATTTGGCAAAATTTAACAACTACTCAACATAAAACAAAACTCTAACAAAATTAAGAGTATACTAACTTCCTCAATTTTATAAGACATGCAAAATACCTAGAGTCATACTCAAGTTTAATTATTATAACTCAATTTCTAAGATTGTTTGCTATAATGACTCTGATTCGGCATAGTGTGGGAAGTTTTAGCCAGTTAAATAAAATAATAAAAGAGATATACAGGTGCAAATATTAAAACTATCCCTATTTCCAGATAATTTTTTTTTTTTTTTTTTGCGGTACCTGGGATTGAACACAGGGGCGTTCTACCTCCGTGCTACGCCCCCGGCCCTATTTTTTTTTTATGCTTTAGTTTTGAAACCGGGTCTCACAAAGTTGCGGAGGGCCTCGCTAGGTAGAGAGAGAGAGAGAGAGAGAGAGAGGAGAGAGATCGATCGATTGTGTGCGCGCATGCACACTGAGGTTGGCCGCGAACCCAGATCCTCCGGTCTCGGCCTCCCAAAGTACTGGGATTACAAGCGTGCGCCACCACGCCCGGCATAATTTTCTTTTTATGTAGAATATCCCATGAAATCTATCATAAAATTCTAATAACTAATAAAAGATTTTATCAAGTAACAGGATACAAGATAACCATATAAAATTTATTGCATTTCTATATAATATCATTGAACACATGGACATACACTAAAAATGCAATACCATTTATTTGTATTTAATGAACTTATTTATTTATTTATTTATTTTTGGTACTGGGATTGAACCTAGGGGTATTCTACCTCCAATCTGCACCCCCAACCTTATTTTATTTTGAAACAGGGTCTTGCTAAATTACTGAGGCCAGTCTCAAATCTGCAATATTCCTTCTCAGCCTCTCAAGTACTGGAATTACAGGTATGCACCACCATGCCTGGCCCAATACCATTTATAATCACTCAAAAAATGAAATATTCAGATATAAATACAATATAAATGTAGAAAGACATTACCTTGTTCATAGATTAAAAGGCTCAACATAATAAAGATAGAAAATCTGAAATTGATATTCAGGTTTGACACATTTCTATAAGAATACCACTAAGATTTTTTGGACTTATATAATATTTTATATATCATATAATAAAATATATATTTATATATATGATTTTATATACATAATATCAATATAAAGGCAAAGAAACAACTGTAGATAAAGTAATTCTTAAAAGAAAGAATAAAATGGGAGAAAGCAGTTTTTTTTTAATTGAAACTTCCTGTCACATACCAAAACTATTTTATGTTCAAAATAACATATTTAAATATATTCTAAGCCGGGCGTGGTGGCGCATGTTTGTAATCCCAGTATTTTGGGAGGCGGAGACCGGAGGATCCGGGTTCGCAGCCAGCCTCAGCTCTCTCTCTGTCTCTCTGTCTCTCTCTCCTTAGTGAGGCCCTCCACAACTACGTGAGACCCGGTTTCAAAATAAAGTATAAAAAATAGGGCCGGGGGTGTAGCGCGGAGGTAGAATGCCCCTGCGTTCAATCCCCAGTAGCGCAAAAATAAATAAAAAATAAAAAAATAAATATATTCTAGATTTTAAAAAATCATATTTTAAATAACTTTGTCCTTTTTCTTCTTCCAGAAAATTTAGAGAAATTTCCTGTTTTTTGTAAACTTGTAAATTCTTATGAGAAAAGTGGGGTTATAATGAACCTTCTTTTGGTCCTGATATTAAATGAATTACTTTAAATCTTTCTCCATTAAGAATATTTGTTTAAGGGTTTGAATACATCATTCACCATATTAAGAAAGATCATTTGTATTCCTTTTATTTTTATTTTGTTAGTCTTTTTCCACCATAAATGGATGTTGATTTTTATCTAATGCTGTTCCCTAAACTGCTCATTTCATACTTTTTGTACTTTAATATGGAGAATTATTTCAACAGATTTTCTAAATCTAAATACCAACCCAAGTACTACATTAAAATACCAGCTTTCTAAATATAAAATTCTAATCTTATATTTCTAAGAAAATCTAACTTGGTCATGAAATACGGTGGGGTGTTTTATTCATTACAGGTACTGTTTGTCAATATTCTATTTAGGATGTTTGCATATATATTCATGAGTGAAATTGGCTAATAAATTTCTAGACCTGCTATCTGTGTTAGGTTAGGATTATATGAATTTTAAAAAATGTGTTGCAGAGCATTTCCACTTTTTCTATTTCTATATTCATTTTGTTGTAACATTTGATTTACTTGTTCTTTCAGTGTTTGAGAGAATATGCCATAAAACATTCTGACTGATGCTTTCTTTATGGGAAGAATTTTAAATAACCACCCATCATTTTCTAATGATTATATAACTGTTCAATTGTCTATTTCTTATCGAGACAGATTTGATAAGTTATAATTTTCTTAGACAATTGTCCATTTTACTAAGGTTTTCAAATTTACTATTATTAAGTGGTTCATCATATGTTAACTGTTTAATCTCTGAATTTGCTATTTCTCCAGTATGAATATTTGTTTAGGGATTTAAATGTATCATTCGTCATATTTAAATATATCATTCCATTATCCATTGTACCCAAATATATAATTTCTTATCCATTGATTAGTACTGATTTTTTTAGCATTCCCTTTTATTCTTGTTGAATCTTGATAGTTTATTGTATATGTAACTCCTAATTGTCTTTATGAAATTTCTTTTTTATTTTTTGTTTCTTTGTTTTAGAGTATTCTCTTATATTCATCTCACACTCCCAAGACAAATAAAAGAAAAATCTTAAATTGTGTGTACAGGTCTTTCATTTTCAGATTTTTTATTTTTTAATTTCTTTTTTAATGTATTTAAGTATACAAATTTATGTCCAAGGACCACTGTAACTCATTCTACAATTTTGAAATGCAGCATGTGCTTATTTTAGTTCTAAGCTTATTCTAATTTCCATTATAACTTCTTCTTTAAAAGTATCTTATTTTAAATAAAAATTTGAATGTCTTAAAAATAAGTTTCTAGGAATATTTTTATTAGTGCTGTCTAACTTGTATTTATTAGGATCACAGATTATAATCTTATTAACTTTGGATCAGTGCTATGAACTTTGCTCTTCAATTCTTCTATAAAAGTACTCATTTATTTTGCCTATGTAATTCATGAAATACTAAAAGAAATATATGTAACTCTCTCAATATTATTATACACATAATTTTAGTGACATATTAGCTCATACAACTTTAGTATTAGTATATATTACTGGTGAAATAATTATTTTATTAGCATATAGTAACTTTTTATATATGCTAATTATTTCATATTTCACCTTAATATATTTTAGATATATTTCTAATAAATAGCTGTCATATTTTAGTTTCTGTTTAAACCCTGTCTAATAATCTTTATTTCTTACCTAGAGTATTTAATCTGCTTACATTATAATTGTGAATATATTTGGAATCATTTTAACATTTCAATAGTTTCTATTTATTTAAAGCCTTACCTCTTTTTTCCTCTCTCTTTTGCCAACTCTTTTATCATATTTTCATTTCATTTCCCCGCTAAGTTTAGAATTACATATACAATTTTCTTTGAATTTTACCCAAGAGTTTTTAACCTGAATGTTTATGAAAATAAAATATTAATTCCTACCTTTATTCCCCAGAAAACCATAAGATATATTTGGGTTAGTTAGATTTCCATCCCTGTGACAAAATATGAGAAAATCACCTTACTGGAAGAAAGATTTATTTTGGCCCATGGTTTCAAAGGTCTCAGTCCAAGGTCCGCTGGATTCACTACTTTGGATCTGAGCTGCAGCAAAATATCATGGTGGTGGGAGCATGTGGCCAAGATTGTCCACATAGTGGTGGCCAGCAAACAGAGAGAGAGGAAGGGGCCAGGGACAAGATATATTCTTCAGAGGCACTCCCCCAGTGACCTACTTCCTCCAACTGAACCCACCTCCTAATAGACATTTACCTATGAACTCATCAAAGGAATAATCCATTAGGTCAGAACCCTAGTGATCCAATTACTTCCCCAAAGCCCCACCTCTAATCACTGCTACTTTGGGGACAAAGCCTTCAACAGGTGAATATTTGGGGGACACTTTATGCCAAACCTTAAAAGATAATTATATATCCTAATAACTATCACCTACTTCTCAATTTACCTCTCAATGCTTTTATTTTAATCCTATAATATAGTATTACTGTTTTTAGAGGAAATAACTGTCAAATTTATCTACATTCATCAATTTTGTATTACTGTTTCTCCTATACCTTAGATGTTTCACCTTATCTTCATGAGAATTTCCTTTATTAAATGATGTATTTATGAGAGGGAGGGGTAGGCAGAGGATATTCTCTTCTTGATGGATAAAAGTCCTTAAATTTTTCTATGCTTGAAAGTGCAATCTTGCTGGATGTACTCAAAACTAACAGTTTTTCCCCCCCTCAGGTCACTGATAATACAATCCACTATACTCTGGTGCCCATTTCTGTCTTTGTTTCATTTCATTTTTTCCTCTGATGTTTGTTTAGATGATGGAGGATTAAATAATGGGCTAAATGTAGGAGAGGGAAGTATGAATCAAAGTGGGAGAGGATATGAAAGAGGATAAAAAATTAGACAAGAATTTTAAGATGTTCTCAGAAAAAAACAATCAAGAGGTTCCCAGATAGAGAACAGTGAGAAAGAACTTTCTGGATTAAGCTGTTCAGGAGGTTGGTTCTCTTGGCATTTCTCTTCCTCTTGACCTGCGGCCGGTTCAGGAGCTACTATGCCTGCCAACTGTCCCGTCAGTAGCAGCTCCTCTATGTGTGGTATTATTTTAAGCATCCAATTTCACTGTTCTGAGGGAAGTGAGGGGAAATTCAAGACAAATATGGGGAAAGTTCCTTCTTAAAGTCAGAGCATTTAGATAAAAGCCAACACTTTGGTTCATGTGTGGTTAGGATGTAAATTTGATTTTTGTCAACTATCAAATTATTTTGGAAGTCAAGGACATTGGAAGTCTATTTCCCTCCTCGAAATAAAAATTAATAGGCTTTTAAAATTTGTTTTAAAATTTATATACAGCAAATTTCACCATTTTTGTGTCTTATCATCAATTTAAAAAAAAGGACAGTCATATAAACACTACTGTGAAACACAGAACAGTTCCCTCACCCCAAGAATCCATTGGAAAGCCTTTTAATAGACAGTGAGTCCCCACTCCCAAATCCTGAAAACCTCTAATAGGTTTATCCCTATAGTTTTATTATTGGAATGTCATAAAAGCATAACCATACAGTATTGCTAGTTGGTTTTGTCATCTACATTGTTTCCTGTATAAATAGATCATCCCTCTACATTGCTTTAGGATATTGAACTGTATTTATACACCACAGTGTATTTATCTGTTCACCACCCAGAGGGCATCTGAGCAAGAACATTAGAAGGGAGGCTAAAATGTAAACATTCATTTATAGTTTTTATGTTAATATAAGCTTTCTTTTTTTTTGTGTGTGGTACTGGGGAGTGGAAACAGGAGTGTTCTACCTCTGAGCTATACCACCAGCCCTTTTCATTTATTTATTTCTTTTTTTTAATGTGCTTTTATTGGTGCATTGGAGTCTTACATCGCAATGAATATCTATTTGATGTTAACATACATGCACACAGCTCTTAGTGTCCCCCCCCTGCCTCCCCCCACCCATATGAAGTACCAAGAATGATGTTGGTATATTTTCACATGTACACATTGTTTATGATAGTAATTCCATTAATTCACTTCTTTCTTTCCCTCCCCCTTCCCTTGTACCACTTCTCTTGTTCCGCTGAGGGTTCTCCATTATCAACCAGAGTCCCTTGTGTGACCCTACTACTCCTTAGGTTGCACATATTAAAGAGGACATATGTCCCTTCTTTTTTTGTGATTGACTGATCTCGCTTAACATAACGTTCTCCAGATCCTTCCACTTTCTTGCAAATGATGTTATTTTAAAACAGGGTATTGCTAAGTTGCCACATGCTGGCCTTGAACCTGCAATCCTCCAATCTCAGCCTCCAAAACAATGAGATTACAGGGGTGCACCACCACACCCAGATATAAGTTTTCATTTCTCTTGGTAAGTATGTAAAAGTAGTGCTGGTGAGTCACATGCTAAGTCTAAATCAACTATATAAAAAATGATTTTATCAGCTTGCACTCTGATCAGCAACAAATGAGAATTATTCTTGTTCTGTATCCTCCACAGCACTTGGTGTCACCAGTTGTTTATGTTTTTATTGTAACCATACTAATACATGTGTAGTACTCTTTCGTTGTGGTATTAATTTACATTTCCCTACAGACCAATGATGTTCACCTTCATTTCTTGTGGCTATTTGTAATTTATTCAACTTCTTTGGTGAAGTGTCTGTTAAAAAAATTTTTTATTTGGATTTTCATTCGCCTCTTTTTGAAATTTGAGAGTATTTTATATTTCCTGAGTGCAGGTCTTTCTCAGACATGAAACTGGCAAACATTTTCTTCAAATCTCCTCCTTGTCTTTCCAATCTCTTCACAGTGTCTTTCACAGAGCAGAAAGATTTTAACTCGATGAAGTTCAACTTCTCAATTTTATTTTGTTTGGAGTATCATTCCCTTAGTGCTCTGTCTCAGAAATTCTTTGCCTAATTCAAAGTCACAAGATTTTTCTCCTGTGTTTTCTTCTACAAGTTTTACATTTCTAGATGTCACATTTAGATATATGACCTATATTTAGCTCACTATTTTTTATGTAGTGAGAAGGATGATTTGATATATATATATATATGGATTTGAACTGATTGCTTAGCGAGAGGAACAAACAAGCTGAGCCCTATGATTGCTGCTGCAGCTTATTACCAGGACAGTTCTGAAGCTGCAGCACAGGAAGGGAAGTTAGCCAATGGGTGGCTTCTCCTGGATTTAGGCAGAGTAAGATGAAACTTCTAGACGCAGGCGCAGGCCAGGAGGGTCGAGTTTGCAGGACAGACAACAGAAAAGGAGGGACCCCCACACACACAGGACTCTGGAAAACTAGAATTTTCCCCTCAAGCATTAAGTAGGGCAATGACCAGCTGAGAGAAAAAACATACAACATGCAAACTCAGAATGGTTAAAGAAAACAACGTACAGAGTTTGCACAGAACCAGGAGTAGATTGTCTTCTCATCTTCCTCTACAGGAGAAAATCTATGCACTGCTCCAGACATCAATAGGATACTCAGCGGTGAATTATCTAAGTGGCCAAACCAATAGTAGCCCTATGCTACTACGAGTATGTCATCACAAAACCTAAACAAGGCTTGAAAGGTACACACAGCATCTAAGTAATTGCAGTGCACTCAGAACACAGCTCAAGGATATTTATATGAATATAAAATTATCTGCACACCCAAAATTCACAATATCTGTCATTTGATCAAAGACTAACCGTCATGCAAAAATAAAAAGCAGGAAAACACTGTCCATTAAACAAACAGACTCAGATTGGTTGGAATGTAAATTAGCCCAATGATTATGGAAAACTGTATGGAGGTTCCACAAAAAAAAATACACACACACACACTAAAAATAGAATTGGCATATGATCCAGCAATCTACTTTTGGGTACTTACCCAAAAGATTTGAAATCAATATGTCAAAGAATTGTTTGGACTCCCATGTTGTTTGCACCATTATTCACAAGAGTTAAGATATGGCAGTAACCTAAACACACATCCATGGAGGAATGGACAAGGAAAATGGGTTTTGCCAATTTGTTTCACTTGTCCTTTTTGTGTTTGATGCTATGTAATTTTCCACTGTAGATTCTCTCACCTTCAGCAGGGAAAATATGATTTGTCTTAAAATTAAATCATTAAAATTAAAAAAGGCCACCAGTGGTCTACTTTAAAGTTATTCTCAAAGGAACAGTGTAGATAATTTATTTGACATATTAGTCTGTAATGAAAATTCTTTTAGATGATTTCAATTCATTAATGCACTGTTTCACCACTCTGACAAAATCACCCTTCATGTAGTAAACATTTGGCAATCTACTAAATTTTTAAAATCTTACTATTCAAGCATCATTTCCTATGTGAGCTAATATGTTTCATCCTCTCTTAAAACAGATGAATAGAGTTCACTAAAAGGGTCAAAAAGTAGTTTCATAAATTTTCCCACAGGGAACTCAGAACTCTCCAACAGACTTCTGTGTTCAATAGAGAAAATTTCAATTCCTGGCTTGAGTGTGAGAGCTAATTTCATACTGATTTACTGGCAAAAAGACTTAAGGTTCTACTTCCTGCATCCTGGTTGGGTATGAATTTGGCTACTGTAGAAGTGTTTCTTATCCTGTGACCTATACAGGTGAGTCAGCTGTGTACAATCCCAGGGCATAGTCTGATTCAGGGTTTATAATCTCTTTCCTAGATTATTCCAACAGATTCTTAACTGGACATCCCAACCTCTAGGCACTGAATTTAAATCTTCATTAAAGCAGGTATAGGTGTGTGTGTGTGTGTGCAGAGGAGGGAGGTACTGGGGATAGAACCCAGGGGCACTCTACTTCCAAGCTACACCCCTAGCCCTATTTTTGTTTGTTCATTTGTTTGGTTGGTTTTGAAACAGGGTCTTGCTAGGTTGCCAAGAGTCTCACTAAGTTGCTGAGGCTGTCCTCAAATCTGCCATCCTCCTGTCTCAGCCTTCCAAGTACTGGAATTTCAGGCATGCGCCACCACACCCAGCTCATTTTTTTTATTTTGAAATAGGGTCTCACTAAGTTGCTGAGGTTGGCCTCTAACCTGTGATCTTCCTGTCTCAGTCTTCCAAGTGCTGAGATTACAGGCATGTGCCACCATGCCTGGCATCATTCAAGATATATATATATATATCTTGATGCCATCATTGGCCATTATTATGCTTTAAAAATATATGTGGGCCAGGCATGGTGGCGCACGCTTGTAATCCCAGGAGGAGGCGGAGACTGTAGGATCGGGGTTCGAGGCCAGCCTCAGCTACTTAGTGAGGCCCTCCGCAACTTCGTGAGACCCGGTTTCAAAATAAAGTATAAAAAATAGGGCCGGGGGTGTAGCTTGGAGGTAAAGTGCCCTGGGTTCAATCCCCGGTACCGCAAAAAAAAAAAAGTATATGTGAAAAACTGTCTTGTTCTTGTGCAATTATCCTTTGTAAAAATGATAAAATTACAAGTGGCATCACATAAAATGCACAGGCCTGGGAAACTTGAGTTTAAATCCTGGTTCTGCCACTTCTAGTACAGCGAACATGTATTCAGAATATACCATAGGTTGAAAATCATGCTACGTGCTCTTGTGCTGACTTCTTGCCATTTATGTAAACTTGGATGAGTCATTTAACCTTTTATCCTCATGAGGACGCTGGAAAGTGGATATTTCCTATCTTGGTAGTACAGTTTCTGTGTAGAAACTGAAACACAGAGAGCCGAAGTAACTGGCTGGAGGTCACTTAACAAACACGTTTGGAAACTGAGATGCGCATCTCAGTTCTGTCTGACTCTAAGTTAGATTTTACTTCCAAATAGAATCCATGCATCTCTCTCAGATACTTTTGACTTTTTCTGAGCCTCAGTTTCTTCATCTATAAAATAGAAATAATTTCACAGGATGGTTGGGTGCATTAAGAAGTCAGTGGATATGATTTTAAACGTTCAACAAAGGAACAAATACATTTCAGACAGGACAGACAGCTGGCCTTGGGCTTTAACAGCTTGGACAAAGTGGGACTTTGGTGTTCTCAGCTGTCTTCCCTGTGGTGTGTTCCTCTGCTCTCTGCCTCCCCCGCCCCCCACATCACCCCCCACCCAGGGTTCATCCAGTCTCCTTCCTCATTCTGCTTTCTAGAATTTCAATGTACACTTGTCACCTCTTTTCCCACAATGATCTATTTGACTTATTTGACTTTTAAGTCCATGGCTCACTATTAGAAGACACTTTTCTGAGAGGGATGTGCAGGATAGGGGTCAAGGTAGCAGCAGATGAACCAGTAGTTTAGGAAGCATCAGAGATGTCGGGGGCCTCTAAAAGCACACTGCCTTTGCATAAGGCTCTCCTCGGTGGGCAAAGCAGTCCCTGAAGCCCGAGCTATGCTCTTTCCCCAGAAGCATGCTGAAGCCTACGGAGCAGAGTGTGGACATCTCCCCTGGTCAGAGGAGATGCCTGTCAGACCTACCGGTTGCTCTGCAGATAGGACCAGCCCACACTTGTGCCACTTCGTGAGCGGAGTAGATGTGTGTGGGCTTGAAGCAGCTCGGTTTCAAGTCAGCTCTTCATCTGCTCTCCTCCTCCTGTGCACACACAAGGCCAACTTCTGAACGGGCGAATCCATATGACAAGGAAGCCTGTTGGGGAGATGCGGTGTCCCCCAAGCCGATCTTCATACAGACGTGACCCAGAAACACAGTTCTCCCTTTCAACCAAGAGGCGGCACCGTGCCAACTTCTCTCACAAAACCCTCGAGGGTGGCGCCTGTGTCACACATCTTTTGCTTTCAGCAGATGTTTCACAAGAGTAGCTGCCAGGGCATTTCTGTAGCACCGAAGGTGTTAAAACTTCAAGGCCTCCAGAATATGTCTGTGCTGACAGATTGGGGAAAACATGCTAAAGCGCTTATGGTGATGAGCATGTAAAAATAGGGCACAGATGTCTAATTTAAAAGACAAGAAAATTTCTTGGCATTTACATCTTATTAGTCATTACTATGTTTTTCTTGTATTTTATTCACACGTTTAACTTTGGGTGTGCCTCTGACTTGCTTTGCCAACTGCAAGTTACCATCCCATAAACCAAAAAAAAAGAAAGAGGAAATAAAAAGAAAAATGATACATTCTAAAAGATCATTACAAGCAGTGGCTCTGTCCAGTGATCTTTGTTTAGAACCTCATTTGGGCTTCAATATAACTGTGTGCAAATTAATATATCCATACTCTTGGCCATTTTGACCTTATATGGTAACAAGGAAGCAGATTGGAAGCTTGCAAAATGTGCCTTTGAGGAAGACAAAAGGCTGACTTTCAAAATTACCTCCAGAGGGCTTTTCTTTGTTTTACTGGTTAGGCTTTATGTTAATATACATGATGACTTTAATGTATATGATGACTTTAATGGTTTTACCCAATTCCCATCCATGGTGTATTGAACAAAATCTGAGTGGAATCAAAAATAAGTAGTGGTTCTACAGTTACATAAACACTTCTCACATCCATTAGCTTTTTATAAGCCTTTCGATTAGAAAAAAAGATGCTGGCTTGCAGACTAAATGGAGGGGAAAGATCTTAACTCAATAGACAGGAGGGTTTCAGAATCTTCAAAATTCTACAGCAGCTGGCTGTGCTCACATGCCAGAAGAGAAAACAAAAGCAGAGAAACTAAAATCAGATGAATGGCTTTCCTTTTCCAACACACTTTAGGGCCAGTTTTCCTACAGCACAGGAAGGAAGAACTCTGGTCCATGTTGATACATATCTCAGAGCAGAAAAGAAGAAAATAATGCATGTTATGAAAATCATCAAAGGATGTGCTAATTAAATGCATAACACTGCCTGGTGCTGTGAGAGGGGATGCCCCTGTTCTCATGGGCTCCTAACGAAAAGGCGCGCACACACGCACACACACACACACACACACACACACACACACAGGAGCTGAATAGCTGGATAGAGCTGTGCGTGAAGAGAACAGTGAGATATTCGACCAAACTACCAATTTAAACAATTGATAACTTAATGACTAACAAGTTCTATAAATAGTTATGCAGCTGAATTTTAGCTACACTCCACATTTTCTATGTGACACTGGAAAATCAAGAACCTTCTTTAAGCCTCGGTGTCCTTCCAAGTAAAGTGTGGCTGGTATCACCAACTCATTCAAATGCTATAGCATACAAGTGCAGGGCAGATATTGGGAATATTCTAAGCATGTGATAAATGATAGCTAAATGGTTATGGTTTGTTGCTCTTTGGATGTAATATCTTTTGAGACAAGTTCAAGGACCATCAATCAATAAAGTAGAATTCTATTTTATCATGATATCGCAGGCTTTCATATATAATTGTATACCATAACACCTTGCACAGTACCCTTTGCACAAGCACTTGACATTTTCAGAAGCTGATAATAGACTTGAATCTGCAACACTCAGGACAAAGCAGAAATAACTGTTGCTGTAGTTTGGATGGGTGGTTGGGAGCCAGGGCTGCTCTCAGAGGCTGTGCATGGTGTATAAGCTTCCTCTTCCTACTCGTAGAAGCTGACTGCCTGCGCAGCATTCTGTGAGAATGCTCAGGGTCTATCATTGCAAATGTTTTCAATACATGTTGTCTTCATCATGCAAAGTCCTCACACCAAGAATTCTAATGAAATCTTTCCTCAGCTAATTCTCTCCTGTGGTAATTTCCAGGCTCATATTCCCTGACGACTCATAAAAGGCCTCTCTGCTCATTAATCGCCATCATTGAGATATTTTAATCAGTTAAAATAATATATATGAAGAACATATCACAGTTCCTGAGGCATGGTAAGTACTCAATAAATGGTAACTATTATTATTATTATCATCATCATCATCATTATTGTTAATCCATCTATAGAAAATCAATCTCTAGCACACTTTTAAAGCAATATTAAAGTTAAAATCACTAATGCAATCACTATTTGTAATACCTAATTTTACTATAATTATCTCTATCTTAATAATCCAAATACTACTAATAACTCACAGTTATTTCAATTATCATTAATTAATTCTAACTTTGCAGCAATCTATGAAGTTCTGGCAGGGTCAGCACTTGGCTAAAACACTGCTGTAGACATAGTTATGCTTGCTTCCTTTCTTCTATTTGGTGAGTATTCTTCTTTCCTTTCATTTGTAAAGACTTGTTCCTGAAAGGGGTCTGAATACATTAAACCTCTGAAAGGAGCATTGGCTGATACAGACTAAGGTGCACTCCCTTGCCCTTCTCTGTCCTTTCCTGTGTCCTACTCTCTAGAGCCCTGGCTTCCACCTGGCAGCCAGCAAAGCTCTGGTCAGTAAGGTGTGGACACTTCACAACTCGACGTGAATGTCCCCAGAGTGATTGCCTCTGTAAGAGTCCTCCAAAAGGCCAACATTTATTTATTTTTTTTATGGTACTGGGGATTGAGCTCAGGGACATTCTATCTCCGAGCTATAACCCCAGCCCTATTTTTTATTCTTTATTTTGAAACAGGGTCTCACTAAGTTATGGAGGCCTCACTAAGTAGCTGAGACTGGCCGCAAACCCGGATCCTCCGGTCTCAGCCTCCCAAGTACTGGGATTACAAGCGTGTGCCACCACGCCTGGCAAGGTCAACATTTTAAATCCAACAAAATTATTCTCAAATGGTGGACTTGATGCCAAGAATGATAACTGAGTATGTTTAGGGGACATTTTGAAGAGATTGATTCAATGTTATTGATCTTTATGTTACTTGGAAACCCTGTAAGAGGCCACAATGCTGAGTGGTACTAATGTACCTGAAAGGCAGAATCATGAATCTCAAGTGGCCCTGTGGGTGGCTGCCTGGTTCCTGAACAAGGATGACCTGTTGGCAGAGATGGCCTCTTGTAGAGGAGCCATATCATCAACATCAACAGTTGGGAGAAAACAAGTCCTATAAATTAGAGAGGAAAATTGACCAAGCCATGCCTAGTGATAGCATTTCAGAGGCCAGCAAGGATTTTCTGTAAAGAGCTCAAATAACTTCCTTTTTTCCTCCTCCACCTTTCTTTCCTCCTCATCCTCTTCCTTCACTACCTCTTCTTCTAATTCTCCTAATCCTTCTCTTCCTCTTCATCCTCCTCTAGCATCCTTTTAAAAATGTAAAAAAAAAAAGAAACAAAACAAAATAAAACCAAAGTAACCATTCTTAGCTCAAGAGCCACAGTTTGGAGCCAAGTGTGGTGGTGCACACCTGTAATCCTAGTACTTTGGAAGCTGAGATAGGAGGATCACAGGTTTGAGGAGGCCAGACTCAGCAATTTAGCATGATCCTCAGCAATCTAGCGAGATTCTTTTCAAAAGAGAATGTAAAAAGGGCTAGGGGTGTAGCTCAGAGGTAGAATGCCCCTGGGTTCAATTCCCAGTATCCTCTAAAAAAAAAAAAAAGAGCCACAGTTTGCCAAATCCTGAAAGGTGACTAGGAGGGTCATGGAGGAAAGAACATGGTGGGCTCTTGGATGGTTTGGAAAGGCTTCTGTACAGAAGGCAGATGTGTGAACTCATTCATCCAACTTCCCATTTCTAGATCCCATACATGCAACAATTGTTTACCTAGTGATGCGGTATGTAACATCAGCATAGACAATTCTTAAATATTAGAAGAAAAGCATGAAATACCAGCTATGCCTGGAGGTCTAACAAAACTAGCTGCTCTGTAGAGCAGGTAAAGGGCACATTTCTCTCTGATCTAGCCCATTCTTTTTCACCATTCAGCCCGAAAGAATTCTACAGGCAAAATGACCTCTCTCAAAATGGTTAGCAGACAACAGTCAGCAATATGGAAACTAACAACCTGGAGGAGCTGTCAGAAAGGCAATGTGCCACTGGAGTTATGAACTCATTAATTAAATATCAGTGTATCAAATGGGCTATGAGCTATTAATTCGAAAGCTATTACTGGCTTTGAAGTTGAAATTATAAGCAAAGCAATTAAAAAGTAACTTCTCAATGAGAGTGTTAAGGGAGCATCGTATCTGTTTACGTACATCAGCTCTTTAATTGGGGATTGAATTGCTCCCTTAAAAGTAATGATTATATAAATGATCAAACTACCTAATTTATTGCAAAGCCTGGGTGCTATAGTTAGAAAGAAAATCTGCAGTTTTTCCCCTACTGCAGTGATATCAGCAATGGCTGATGCTTTCTCTGTGTCACACATGAAAATAGGAATCACTGTGAACAATACAAATCTGGGAGAGAACTGAAACAGTTAAGAGCTCAATGTTTGTCTTACCTACTTCCTTCTATCCACTCTACCTAAGAGGGGGTCAATTGTGACCAGATGATGATCCCTATACATTGGGTCTTCCATGTCCCATAAAGGTACATGTGGTAAATAAGGACTTAGTCTTCAATCCACGCAGCAATTGGAAGATGGTGGGGCATTTAGGTGGTTTTAGGCATTTAGGAGGTAGTAGGACCCTTGTCTCTTTTTCTTTCTTTTTAATTTCCAGCCACGAAATGAAAGAGCTTCCTTAGCCACATGCTCTAACCATGATGTGAGATCTCACCACAAGGCCAAAGAGATGGGGCCAACCAACCATGGACTAACACTTCCACAAATGTTAGCAAAAGAAAACCCTTCCTCATTTTAAGTTGATTGTTTAGGGTATTTTGTTACAGTAACAGAAAGCTGTCTACCACAATGGTAGTTTTGCAGTTCAGATTTGGATTATTGAAAGCATGACTTATTAGTTCACAGCATTGTTTTTATTAACACACATAATATTTTTTTGGTGCGTGTGTTACTGGGAATTGAACCCAGGAGCATTCTACTACTGAGCTACACCTCAGTCCATTTTTAAATTTTGAAACAGGGTCTTGCAATGTTAGCTCACACTGACTTCAAACCTATGATCCTCCTGTCTCAGCCTAAGTATGTGGATTACAGGCATATGCCACCACACCCGGCTTCATACCTAATATTTATAATTTGATCCTAACAATCATGTTCCAGCACTTATCTCCTTCTATGTATAATGAAATTTCCATTCTTTTCAATTCACATCCTTTCCTTTCTTTTGTATCTTGTCTTCTTTACTTTACTTGTATGGTCTCTTTTCTTCCTCCCTTATACCTTTCTCAGTATCAATTTTTATTTGCTCTGTACTCTCTTGGTTTTAAACACACATACGCAAACAACTACTGTAATCTTGTGGAAATCGAGCATCTCTCTAAGTTTTATCCTTGCTAGAGCAACATTAATTCAGTACAAACAAACAAACACTCTCTCTGAAAAGAAGTTGTTTCTTTGGGCAGAGTTAACATTCTGGTTGTTTAGACCAAGACATCTTTTTCTCCCTATCATGCATGCATGTACCAACCACTGCTGGTAGGGGTTTGATTAATGGACTAAAACTTATTCTGAAGAAAAATGAATGCTTTTAGTGGATAGGAGGCAGAAATGCCTATAGTTTATAACCAGTGGCGAACCACTCTGAAAGAGCAGCTGGAGACTTTATATCTATTTAGTTGTGGTCTGTAGAAACTTCTATTATTTTTTTTCTCAGTGAATTCTAAAAGGTTCATTTATTCCTCCAAGTTGCAACTTTTCTTTTCTGTAACAAAACAAAAATAATGGTGTGAAGACAAAAATTGGCATTGGAAATCATCTCAAGCTGGGAAATTCATGCATTCAATAGCGATGTTTGCAGCATCTTCCTCTTCCTGTCGGGTATTCCTCCGGGAACTTGAACTAGAACATTGAACTCAACAGATGGATAGCCCTGCCTTCATGGAACTTACACTCTAGCATGTATAGCAGTTTAATTAAATGCCAATATTATAAGCCAGGCATGGTGGCACACACCTGTAATCCCAATACTTGGGAGTTTTGAGACAGGAGGATTGCAGGTGCAAGGACAGCCTCAGCAATGTAGTGAGACTCTCAGCAACCTAGTGAGACCCTATTTTATTCCAGAACAAAAAATAAAAAGGGCTAGGGGTGTAGCTCAGAGGGAGAATGCCTCTGGATTCCATACCCAATATATAAGAAAAGAAGATAAAGAAGAAATACCAATATTATCATGGAACCACTGCACTCTCAGCACACGGTGAGAAAGTCTTTCTTTCCATCACTTGGAATACCTTAAATTACCCACCAGTTAATCTCAGTCATTGTCATGGACGGAATGTTTGTGTTCAACCAAAACCCATATGAGGAAGCCTAATATCCATCGTGATGGTATTAGGTGTCGGGCTTTTATGGGTAATTAGGTCATGATGGTGGAGCCCTCATGAATGGGATCAGTGCCCTTACAAGAAAGGACACAAGAGGTTCATCTCTCTGCTCTCCACCTTGTGAGGAGAAGAGAAGACAGTCATCTGTGATCCAGAAGGAGGATCCTCACCAGAACCCAGCCATACTGGCATCCGAATCATGGACTTCTCAGTCTCTAGAACTGTGAGCAATAAATTTATACTGTGTAAGCTACCATGTCTATGGTATTTTCATTCTAGCAGCCTGAAAAGTGACTGACAGGCATCAAAGGAATGAGATGGAATAAGGCGGGTTTAGGGAGAAACATTACCAAGAGAGCATCTCTGAGTAGCATTCTATTGTGGTGCCTACTTTGGTTTCAAGCAACAGGGGCTCCAATCCCAACCTTTCCAATTAAAAGACATATGTTATTAAAAAAGATAACCCTCTCTGAGATTCACTTTTATCATTTGCTTGATGGAGACCCTACTCAAAAGGCTTTGTAAGGATATAATAGGATAATATATGTAAAACACTTAACACAGTGTTTTCTCCTCAGCAGGGAAGTGTAAGCAACCCCATGAGGCTTTGGTTTGTTTTGACAGCCGGAAGCCTGCTAAAGAAATGCTGGCAGACTCTCTTTCATCCAGGTGCAACCAGAACTGGGGGCGAGGATGTGGAGAGTGAGAGAGCCTGTCTGATGTCTTCCCCTGGGCTCCTGAAGACACATGGGTAGTTAGTGTCCCCTGGGACAGGCACAGAGATTTTGTAAATTCTGTGAGTGCTGGATTCTGCAATAATATCTCACATTTTTTTCTCCACAGCTCTTCTGGAAATAATTTATACTGTTTACCTAAAACAGAGCCAAGACCATCAGATTAGCAAAATCCAGGATTCATATTTATCCTGTTGTTAATGAATGGTGGGACGGAAGATATAAGTGCAATTATCCCATCATAACAGATTTGCCTCATTTCTGCAACATGCTAGATTTTTGATCTTTGAAACAAAAGGAGACAATAAGTAGCTGCATTCCTCATAAGTTTTCCTGCCACATCAATATTCTCTCCCAACTATACTCCTGATTCTTTTAAATAGGGGCAAAGAAATCATATTCTCAAAGGCATTACTGCTCATAAAGCTTAAAATCTCTTAAATCTCAAAAGAAATAGTTGGTGTAATTAGAAAATGAAAATCTATCATTTAAAAATAGTTTGACACAGCATATTTGTCTTTTGTATTATCATACTTAATTCTCTGATATTTATTTGTGGTTTTCAAGCTGAGAAGACAAAAGAGAAGACATAGCTCCATTCTCACTCCAAATCCATTATTTTACAGCTAGAAACTATTATAAGAGAAAGTGTATCTGGGGACAAGACTGTATATATAGGTTTCTGGGAGGGAGGTGGAAAAAATCATGAAAGATAAGAATATTCATATCCTCATCCATAAAAAAAGAATATGTTCTAACTCTAATAGTTTATCTCTTCCCTGGAAAATTTTTATTGTCCACAGAATCTACACGTCTAAGATGTAATTCAGCCATGGCAGCGAGTAGAGGTCATCTCCTCTAGGTCTAACATAATTAATGAAGGCAAATGGGCAGTCCAGAAGGGATTTAAGAAAATTAATTTAATAAGTCATTGTGAAGATATTTTACATCGTTGGCTCTGTGCTAAGTGCTGTGGGAAATGCAGGAGCTGGATAATACAAGGTCACTTACTCAAATAAGACACATATCCAGGGCAAACACAAAGGAAGATGGCAGGCTCATTAAAATACTAACAAACTTCAAAAACCTTTATTAAAACTTTCTACAGCTGAGCCAACATAGACTACTTATAATCTCCGAATCCCAGCACCTTTTCTTTTCCCAGGTCCTGTGTCACATGTGCACTTACTAAACTTAATATTTCCATATGATTTTCCCCATTGCTTTAGTACACCATTATATTTTGGGGTTTTGTACCTAATACACAACCTCGGGTCACCTGATTATGTGATTGTATGAAGACCAACTACAATGATCAGATGAATATTAAAGAAATCTCTTCTAAATAGAAATGGGATTTTTAACACATGGACTTTGGTTAGAGTAATCCCAACAGGTACAAATTTATCTAATAGGATGAAAACACTATTAGCTACAAGTTAGGGCCCTATTTTCTTCTGGGCCTTGTGCTTAGCACCTATGTCTAACAGGAGAACCAAATCCAGTCTGTATTCCAAATCAGAAATGTCTATGTTTAAAGCCGGGCGTGGTGGCGCAAGCTTGTAATCACAGTACTTTGGGAGGCGGAGACCGGAGGATCCGGGTTCGTGGCCAGCCTCAGCTTTCTCTCTCTCTCTCTCTCTCTCTCTCTCTCTCTCTCTCTCTCTTTCTACCTAGTGAGGCCCTCCACAACTTCGTGAGACTCGGTTTCAAAATAAAGTATAAAAATTAGGGCCGGAGGTGTAGCGCGGAGGTAGAACGCCCATGGGTTCAATCCCCGGTACCACAAAAAAAAAAAAAAGAAATGTCTATGTTTGTTTACATGAAATTAGTTTTATTTTAACTCATTTTAGCAATGCTTTTAAACACATGCAAAAGTAAACCGTATAGGAAAACGAATGCCTGCATATCCAGCCTCAACAATGACCAGCTCCCACTTTCCCACATTATAGCCTACCTCACACATGTACATAATTATGAATGAGTAGGAATAATTTTAATACAGTGTGCTAGAAGTTAAAAAGAATCTTGAAAGGGATGAGTGAATGAAGATCACAGAAGCTAAAGTATGAGCTCGCAAAATCTGGAAGCCCAGGAAGTCACAGGCAGTCCCTGGAGGCTCTCAGTTGCCCACTGTAGGAAACATAGAATGTGAGGGAGCTTGTCCAGAAAGGCTTGTCCATTTTGATCTCAACTGGCTGTAGGACTAAAGTGGATGGTTTGAGGGAGCTGCCCAGGATAGGACCCTATATCTCAATCTCACTTTTTTTTCTTTTTTTTTTTTGATTTTATTTTATTTATTTATTTTTTTATGTTTTTATTGGTGCATTGTAGTCTCACTTCACAATGAGTATCAGTTTGGTGTTAACATACATGCACACAGCTCTTGGTGTCCCTCCCCCCCCCCTCCCCCCCGC
>PVJS01029868.1:0-24483 GCA_004027185.1 Glis glis
TACACCCCCGGCCCTATTTTTTATACTTTATTTTGAAACCGGGTCTCACGAAGTTGCGGAGGGCCTCACTAAGTAGAGAGAGAGAGAGAGAGAGAGACAGGGAGAGAGAGAGAGCGAGCTGAGGCTGGCCGCGAACCCAGATCCTCCGTCTGGCCTTTATTTTTTATTTTGAAACAGGGTTTCACTAAGTTGCTGAGGTTGGCCTCAAGCCTGAGATCCTCCTGTCTCAGCCTCCCAAATAGCAGGATTAGAGGTGTGCACCACCATACCTGGCTAAAGAGTCTCACCATTGATGAGCTGGTTGCTGAGGTAAAGGAAGGAGGACAGGAGTATTTACATTGGAAACCATCTAAACAGAACTTTGGAAGCGGGCGTGGTGGCACACGCTTGTAATCCCAGTACTTGGAAGGCTGAGACAGGAAGATCGCAAGTTTGAGGACAGCCTCAGCAAGTAGCGAGACGCTCATCAACCCAGCGAGACCCTATTTCCAAATAAAAATAGGACTGAGGGTGTAGTTCGGAGGTAGAATGCCCCTGGGTTCAATCCCCAGTGACACACACACACACACACACACACACACACACACACACACACACAAATTAAATGGAATTTGGGGATTCTCTGGATTTTAGTTAGCCAGGTTTTCTCCCTTGCCCCCACCCCAGCCCTTTTTATTTTATTTGGAGACAGGGTTGCTCTAAGTTGCCCCATCTGGCCTCAAACTTGCAATCCTCCTGCCTCAGTCTCAGCCTCAGCCGTTGGTTCTTGATGCTTCCATTTTGGCTATAGTTTCTTCAGTACCTTAAGGCAATTGTACCCCAAGGGGTCAGTTGATTAAGTCAAGTGCACAGAGAGGAAGGCTGCTAGAGGCCTTGGTTCCTCAAGGTACCTGGGCAAACATGAGGCACCTCCCCCACCTGACCTGGAAGCCAGGAGGGCAAGAAGCCAGCTCCTACCTCAGCTGCAAATAGGCAAATAAGCCCTTACCACTGAAGCCACACTCAGGAGCCATTAGGTCAAAAACAGGGCAGCAGGGAGTTTCTAGGCCAGAGCACATGGTCTCTCTGGGGACTAGTTCCCCAGACACCCAGCCCATTGCAGGTGCAACAAAGAGGAAAGGACAAAGACAACCGAGGAAATAGAAAGCAAGGAAGGGGCCTGGGATTCAGGGCAGGTTCCAACCCTGCTGACTGCGTGCTTGCCTGCCACTTGCATAAAGGGCCATGTCAGCTTAGGATATGGGATTTGATTTTTCCAAAACTAAGATGAACTATTTCAGTAAATGTTAGGGAAGTTCCTGGCATATATACATATCTAGTCTTAACTTTCATTTATTGGACACTACGTTCCAGGTATTTAATTGGGTGGGTATAATAGCCCCCTCCTCCATTATAGACAGTTTTTGCTTTTCCTGGTTGCAGTACCTGTGGTCAATCCCAGTCTGAAAATATTAAATAAAATTTTCAGAAATAAATAATTCATATTGTTTGTGTTTTGTTTTGTTTTTTGGTACTCAGGGGTATCTACCTCTGAGCTACACCCCCAGCCCCTTTTTTTTTTTTATTTTGGAAACAGGATCTCACTAGGTTGCTGAGGCTGTCCTCAAACTTAGAATCCTCCTCTCAGCCTCCCAAGTACTGGGACTATAGGTGTGCACCATCACACCTGGCTCATATTGAGTTTTAAGTTGCATACTGTTTTGAGTAGCATGGCAAAATATCTTGCTCCATCCTACGCTGGACATGAATTATCTCCGTCCAGTGTATCCACCCTGTATACAATACCTGTTAGCTACTTAGTAGCTGTCTTGGTTATCAGATTGACAGTCAGTCACAGTATATCACAGTGCTTGTGTTCAAGTAACCCTTATTTTACTTAATGCCCCTGGTTCAATCCCCAGTGCCACAAAATAAATAAAAAATAAAATAAAATAGGACAGGGGTATAGCTCAGAGGTAGAATGCCACTGGGTTCAATCCCCAGTATCAAAAACAATAATGGAGCTGGGCATGGTGGCACACACTTGTAATCCCAGTACTTGGGAGGCTGAGACAGGAGGACCTGGGTTCGAGGCCAGCCTCAGCTACTTAGTGAGGCCCTCCGCAACTTAGCAAGACCCTGTTTCAAAATAAAGAATAAAAAAATAGGGCTGGGGGTGTAGCTCAGAGGTAGAATGCCCCTGGGTTCAATCCCCAGTACTGCAAAAGAAACCCAAAAAAACAAAATAATGGCCCCAAAGCATAATAATGATGCTGGCAATTTGGATATGCTAGAGAAGTAAACGTTCTCAACTTAATTAAAAAAAATAAAATAAATAAATAAATAGATGATAGAAAGAAAATTATATGTTGAGGTTGCTAGGAGAAAGAGACCACGTTCATATAACTTTTATTATAGTATATTTTTAATTGTTCTATTTTATTATTAGCTATTGTCACTAATCTCTTACTGTGTCTAATTTATACTAAACTTTGTCAGCTGGGCATAGTGATGCACACCTGTAATCCCAGTACTTGGGAGACTGAGACAGGAGGATTGCAGGTTCAAAGCCAACCTCAGAAACTTAGTGAGGCTCTCAGCAACTTAGTGAGACCCTGTTTCCAAATAAAATAGGGCTGGGGGCGTCGCTCAGAAGTAGAATGCCTCTGAGTTCCATCCCCAGTACCACAAAAAAAAAAAAAAAAAGCTTTGTCATAGGTATGTATGCATGGGGAAAAACAGTATAAACAGGACTATCTTTCGGTACTATCTACAGTTTTAGGCGTGCATTGGGAGTCTTGGAATGTATCCCCAGTAGATAAAGGGTATGAGTGTACTTTGCACACATTATCGCATTTAATCTTCTAAACAGCTCCTGTCTGGCTTCGGAGCTCTTTATCCTTAAGCATCCACGTTATATGGGGACATGGGTATGCTGGCTAGTCGTCAATGTGGGCACTGTGAGGTCTGATTGTAAGACCTGGCCGGACGAGGTTGAGAATAAAAGAATTCCAGGAGTGGGAAAAAGCTCCTAACCAATCCCCTGCCCCCAGCCCCATAAATTCACCTGTGCTGGCTTCTGTCAGGCCCACCAACAGGAAGAATACACGACTGCTTTAGTCTCTCTCCCTCCTAATGCCCCATAAAAAGCCCCTAGCCTGTAAGGGTGGGGGCTTCTGACTCTCGTGGGTTCTACCCCCGGTCAGTTGCCTCCTTCCAGGTTTTGAATAAAGAACCTGTTCCTGCTGTCGAGCTGTGCTCTCTCCTTGTCCCATAATCCAACAGTCAGCCTAGACCCTTCCCCAACCTGACCTGTCAATGACCCCTAATCTCTCACACAGATGGGTTGTAAGAAGACAGAATATCCTAAAAGGTCATTTTTTTTTTATTTTCCAGCATCCCCAATCTCACAGCATGGACTGTGGAAATCTGAGAGTCCTGCCACCTTGACTCTGTGCCACCTGGGCACTCCACCAAAGAATGGAAGCTCCCAAGGCCTGCCAGGGGCCTGCCATGCCAGTGATCGCCAGCTACAGTGTTTCTAAAAGCCATTCCTGGGCAAGAGGTAGAATGGAGTTCTCTCAGTCACTCAGTCCTCCTCCCAGTGCACATGGACAGCAGGATGGCTTGCTCCTCTGGCTTGCTGTGCACATCCCAGGAAGAGATGAGGAGGGGCTGCAGAAAGGAGGCATTTCCTGGTAGAAAGGAGTTGGGACCTGGGCCTTTGGTCCAGTTTAACCTGGGGCAGACCCCCTCCTTAGCAAATGCAGGAATCTTCACCATATTTTGCTGAGGGCCTTCTTCACCAGCTCAGCCTGAAGACAGAGTGCAGAGGCACATCCGTGACAGGAATCCAGGTTCAACTCTGCTGGACGCTACTGTGCTGGAAGAGGACTTCTTTCACTCTCTCCACGATGGTCTCCACCTCAGCCATGGCCCCCAGACCTGGGAGCAAAGTTCTGTGCTGTGAACAAGGGCAGGGCAGACAGGCCAACAGCCCTTGCAGCCACTGCCTGATGCACCCCACCCAGAGCCCAAGGCTCGAGAAAGCCAGGTCTGTCTCTACATGAGCCAGAACCATCACCCTACCCCACCCCAACACCCCAGGATAGGCCCCGGGAATCGTTCCAATAGTCATCCTTATCAGTGTGTGTGCCGCATGCCAGGGCCACACCGAGCACCTTACACACACACATCTCCTTTTATTCTAACAACACACAGAGGGAATTAGGATTCCCTTTTTCTAGATGAGAGACTTGAACTCAGAGAATAGTTTTGACCAAGGTCGTGACAAGACAGGATGTGAACCATAAGTGACCCCAAAGCTGAGCCCCTTCCATAGCCTTGGGCTGTGAGCCTGGCAAGACGCCCACCTTGATCTCCACATACCAGCTTCTTGGCCACACAGGGAATCTCCATGTAGCCAAAGGCCTTCAGCTGGCCCACCTGCTGCGCAGTGACAGGGTGCTCCCACATGGCGGTGTTCATGGCGGGGCAGAAGAGCAGAGGCTTGCTGCGGTCCCAGGCCCGGATGACACAGGTCTGAGAAGAAGGAGGGGGGTCCTGCTGCTCTGCCTGCCACCCCTCCCCACCCTTCCCAACCCTCCACTATCCTCCCAGCCACCGCAGCAGTATGGGCTTGGGATGACTGAGCACTACCTGTGCAGCAAGCTGTTGCATGTCCCTCAGGCATAAGGGCTCCTTGACCCTCGCCACCTCTCCTCAGGCTCTGGCACAGGCCCTACACACAGGAAGTGTTCAACTAACACGCTTAATGGCCCAGCTACTGCCAGCAAACCTCCCTCCTGCGTGCAATCGCCCTGTGGCCAAGCCTGAGCCTTCTCCACACGGGGCCATGCCTCCCAGGTGGAAGCAACCCTGGGGAGTAGGAGGCAGGCTTTGAAGTTCACCAAAAAGCTAGGGACCAGACTGCTCGTAGGGAGGCCTACCCAGCACCAGCTCTACTTCCAGGCCAATTAAAACTTGGCAATGAAAGCCGGGCGTCGTGGCGCACGCTTGTAATCCCAGTACTTGGGAGGCTGAGACCGGAGGATCCGGGTTCGCGGCCAGCCTCAGCTACTTAGTGAGGCCCTCCGCAACTTCATGAGACCGTTTCAAAATTAAGTATAAAAAATAGGGCTGGGGGTGTAGTTCAGAGGTAGAATGCCCCTGGGTTCAATCCCTGGTACCGCAAAAAAAAAAAAAAAAAAACTTGGCAATGAAAACATCCAACGCATGACAAATGTCTCAGGATGACTGTCTCAGGAACCCTCACCGTGACCCTGTGAGGAAAGCACTGTACCCTTTCACAGATGGGCAAGCCACTGCTCCCTGAGGGATGAACAGTTGCCTGAGGTCACCCCTGGATACAGACATGACCCTGTGCGATGTACCATCTTACTGCAGCCTCACCACCTCCCAAAGCGGCGCTATCCGACCACGCCACAGATCAGAGCAGCTGTAAAAGGATCCAATCGGCTCACAGAGTTCTCGATGCCATGGGCTTTGCCATGTTGTGTAGGCCCAAGACCGAATCCTAGTGCTATACGTCACTAGCTGTGAGAATTGGGCACATTATTAATGTCAGGGCCTCAGCCTTGTCTCTACAAAAGGGCCCCCTCACTGGGTGGCTGTGAGGATGGAGGGAGCGAATGCTTTCGAGCTGTTCGCACCACGCCTGGCCCCAAGCACAGGCTCCAGAATAGGGGCTCTGTTATTGCTACAGGCGCAGGCTCCCTGGGCCGGGGCTGCCCTGGGGGAAATAAGCTCCCTGTGCTCTACTGCACCAGGCACCTCCTCCCAGCCATGAGCCCACGGGGAGACAGTGGCTAGAACACTCCTCCCCAGAAATGGAGCCCATCTGGGAAAAGAGGGGGCACTGCAGAGAACAATGCCATGCATGGGCCAGCGCCTGCCCTTAGTGCCCCTGCCCTCTCCTGGGACAGCAGACAGCCACAGGATCTGGCTGCTTGCGTCAGTCCAGACACCAGCACGGGTTTCCCACCACGTCCTCACAATGTGCAATCAGGCTATGAGTGGACAGTTTCGTCACACTTCCTCTTGGCCCCGTGCCACCTGCTGCTTTTGCAGAAGTCCCGCAGACACCTAGAAGAGCCCCTGACTGTGGTCTGGTGTGGGGTGGGGGCTGGGCCGGGATTTCTAAGCACCCTCAAAGCAAAGCATGCGAACCAGAGCAGAAACCCAATACCTCCTCCTCACAGTGTATCTGGTTCCCCCACCTCATCTCAGAGCTCAGTGCTTCTCGTACAAACCACAACTCCCCCAAACCTGCCGGCAGCAGGAGGGAGGAAAGAGGGCACCGGTTCCCACGGCCACTTCTGTTGGGCCCACACTGTGTTCAGCACCTCAGGCTCTACCCGTGGGAATCCGCCAGGCAGCGGGGAAGGCTGGATCCAGTCAGGAGGCAAGTGCCCAGCTAGATCAGTGGTCTAGGGAAGTCACCCCACTTTCTGGATCTGATTGCCTATCTAGTGCAAGCAAGGGGTCAGGGCCTGAGTGGGCAGAGGACAGATGGAAATGGACATTCCCAGGCAGAGGGTCTGGAGGTCAGGGGCATAGGTTCACATCTAGCATACTGCTCTCATGGCACCCCAAGTTGTGGGCACTAGAAAAGAAGATCTGAGAGGAAGAATCAGGCTGCGTTTCCTTCCAGGGCAGATAGCTTCTGAGAAAGGACATGGTGACACACCAAGAAGGCTGATTCTTCAAACTTTGAAAAGGCCTTGCATGCCCCGCCTGTTCCGGCCACACCGTCTGGGTGTGTTCTGCTCACCCTGTGCTCTCAGTCAGGTGATGCTTAAGTCACTAGCAGAGTCCCTGAGGAGGACCTTAAGAGCCCACTGACAAACAGACGAGGTCTGTAATCTCATATCTCACCCCCGCAAAATCCTGACCCAGCTTCAGTATTCACCTTCTTCACCATATTAAACTCTAAAAAACTCCTGGCTGTTTGCAAAAGTAAAATTACTTCCTACTGTATATATGCATATTTACTGGATGTCTACCACATGCCCAGCACCAAGCAAGGCAGTAACTTCACTGTCATAGGACTGACTAGGGGATAGTCCTATGCACAGGTGATCAAAACTACTGTTCTTCCAGACTAGCTCTCCCTGTGTCCTCAGTATGGCCATGGGAGATGAAAGCTCAATAAATGAGGGAAGGGGTAATCAGGGAGAGAGAGGAGAAAAATCACACCCAAATCTTCCCAGGATGATCATATAAACAAAGGCAGGTCCTCCTTAAGTGTGACAACTCCCCAGAGGTCTCCTAGGCCTACGTCAATCCTGCTTTGTAGAGCTGGACTTCCCTTTCTCTCCACCAGCCATCGGCAATCACCCCTTGTCCTGCCTCTCTCTTCTCTTCCTTTCTGTGCTTTCCCTAATATACAGGAAAACTGAGTCTCAGTCTTGGGGCTGAAGCTAGAGATAAGTGTGTAAGGGAGATCTATGAGGAAGTAAGCACCCTTATCTGATTGTCTACAAATACATCCAGATCCTGGGGAAAGGCAGAGCTGAAGGGGGAGGTGAGGAGCGGCAGGTGATGGAGAGCACATCCCGGGCGGCCCTGACGAAGGAGGGTGGGCACCCAGCTAAGCATCAAGGTACAGGCGAAAGGTGGACACTCCCAAACAGCACCAGCAAGTCCAGCTGGTGCATCAGGCCAGGCCTCCTGTCCACTCAGAAAGTAGGTGGGACAAGAGCAGCAGGCCCAAGGGACCAGTCTCCCCAAGCAATCCCGGGACCCACGGTAATAGATTTCCTTGTATAAGGAAGTCTGCAATTCAGCAGACTGGGAGTGAGGCCTGGGGAGGGATGCAGGCAGCAGGGAATCACTCACAAGCAGGTTGTCACAGATGCCACTGGCCACCTTCCCCAGAGTGTTGGCATCGAGGGGAGCCACCAGCATGAGGTCTGCCCATCTCCGCAGGTCAATGTGGAGAACCGGGTCAGAGCGGCGCTTCCACATCTGGCAGAGGGAGAATTTGGGGGTCACCAAGCCCATCATTCTCAGTGTGTGTGTATGGGGGGCCAAAGCAGGCCAGGTACAAGCCAGGGACTACAGGGAGACCACCTGACCTCCCTGCTAAGTCTACCATGGCTCCCTCTCACAGCGAGGCTGGCAAGCACTGGCCGTGGAGCCAGCGGCCTGACAGAAACCAGGCCCAAGGAAACAAACGCTCCTTGTCTCTCCGAGCTATTCCCTTTATGGTTTGGTTTTCAAGAGAACTGACATCTGGCAGGGAACTCCTGGCCTGCCTGCTTGAGGCGGATGCTGGGACTGTCCAAGCCAGTGGAAGGACTCTGGGGCGGTAAGAAATGGAGGGGGTGGGGTGGGGAGGACAAGCCAGCCAAAAATGTTCAAGACTGAGAATGTTTAAAAATGCCTGGCAGGGCATCCCTGTGAGGCCCACGCTCTGCGTCTGGTGAACCAGCCAGTGCCCACCCTCCGCAGGGGGCAGAGGCAGAGCCTGGAGGCCGTGGGAAGTGAGGCGCTCTCCACAGCCCTGATGCTGGGAGCCACGTGGACCAGGGTGGTGGGAACAGAGCTGCTCTGTGGTTTCATCAGTCCAGATAAGCACAAGGACACTCAGCCTCAGGCACAGAGCCAAAGGAGCCTTTGCCTAAGGGAGGGAGAGGACTGCAGGCCTCCAGCAGGCCAGAAGCTAGACAGATGTTTTCCTCATCGCCTCTGCCCAGATGGCCCTGACCGCGGACTCGAGCCCGGCCTGTCTGCTCTGGCCGCCAGGACCACAAGCTGCAGGGAGGACAGTTCTGTTCTGCTGGTAGAAATGCAATGGAACTCGGCCCCCGGGGCCCAGCACTGACCTCCCATTCATCAGCGTCACTGTAGAGGGTGACAGGAACATCCTGGGGGCTATAGAAATGTCTGGCTCTCTCAGTTGTGACCACCGTGACTTCCAGCTGTCACCAAGAAAAGTGGAGGGAGGGGGAGGAAGAGAGGGAGAAACTGTTACGGGAGTCACGAGCCTGGAGCCACACAGGGCCAGGGCAGGCAGATGCTCTCCTCACAGCCTGGCCGTGGAGAGGACTTCCCCTCTTCAGCAGTGAGCCCCATGTTTGCACAGCCACTTCCGCTGTCACTCAAAGGTCAGGTCCTGCAGGTGTGGGCCGTTTCACTTCCCTATCTGAGGGGCTGCTGAGGAATGAGTCACCAACTGCCCAGTGTATATAAAGTGGCAGGCTCTTGCTGCTCAGGCAGTGAGGCCAGAGGCAGAGACAGAGGCAGGCAGGGGGCAGGAAGGGAACTCAAGGCAACTGGGCTGCCAGGCCACTGTAGGCAGGAGTGGCCACGCGAGGAGGCATGCGAGCCTGAGTTCTATGCCACACAGCAGCCCTGCCCTCTGCAGGCCAAGGTGCAGACAGCTGGGACGGAAAGGTCCCGTCTGTGTCCACACCCGGGGGATGGCAGTCTTCTACACTTCTAGGAACAAGGCCTCCTGAGCTCTGGCTGCAGACAGGCTCCTGGAAAACCAAGCCTGTGTGCCCTACACTCGTAGGGGAGAATGAGTTTCCCCTCACAGTGCTGCCAGCATGGTGGTGCACTCCTATAATCCCAGTACTTGGGAGGCTAAGACAGGAGGATTGCAGGTTCAAGACCAGCCTCGACAACTTAGTGAGGCTCTCAGCAATTTAGTGAGACCCTGTTGCCAAATAAAAAACAAAATAGGGCTGGGGATGTAGCTCAGAGGTAGAAGGCCCCTGGGTTCCATCCCCAGAACCACCAAAAAAAAAAAAAAAAAAAAATGGCTGAGGCAGGAGGATTGCAGGTTCGAAGACAGCCTCAGCAACTCAGCAAGATTCTCAGCAATCTAGTGAGACCCTTTTTCAAAATAAAAAATAAAAAAGTCTGGGGATGTAGCTCGGAGGTAGAATGCCCCTGGGTTCAATCTCCAGTACCAAAAAAACACTGGGCTAGGATGTAGCTTGGAGGTAGAATGCCCCTGGTTCCATCTCCAGTACAAAAGGGAGGGAGGGAGGGAAGGAAGGGAAGAAGGAAGGTTATAGTGCAAACAAGGAGGGCTTTTAATCTTCTCAACAGAACACATCTGTGAGAAATAGCACACACACACACTGTGAAAAGCCCAAGACGGGCTGGCCATCATTTGTACAAGATGTCAGCCTAACTAGCTGGCAGAGTAACAAAAGGGCCCAGAGGACGTGGCTGGGAGGGGAAGGGTATAGGAAACCACACTAAGGGGGAACTATTGAGGCAGGAGAGGACGTTTATTCCGAAGAAGAATCGAGGGTAACATGTACAGAAGCACTGACTATCCAGGGCAGTGGACAAGGGCAGCAGCGTCTGGACCAGGGCCAGCCTGCAAACACGCCACATGTCCTACATCAGGTTATAAACATTTTTGAGCTAACATAAAATTGGAAGATTTCACACATGAAATTCAACTTCCTGGCTTCTCACGACAAACTGAATGCTCTGGTGCTACTAGATTCACATTCCTACTTTTTTTTTTTTTTTTTTGGTGGTACTGGGGATTCAACCCAGGGGCGTTCTACCTCCGAGATACACCCCCGGCCCTATTTTTTATTCTTTATATTGAAACCGGGTCTCACGAAATTGGTGGAGGGCCTCACTAAGTGTAGCTGAGGCTGGCCGCGAACCCGGATCCTCCGGTCTCCACCTCCCAAGTACTGGGATTACAAGCATGCGCCATTACACCCGGCCACATTCCTACTTGATAAGGACTTGGTGGCACTGGGTCAGGCCTGCCTCTTTGGATGGGCACACCTGTGCCAATTTGCCACTCCTCCTACTGTCTCCCCAAGGCCCCCCCTCACCTTGGTTTCCTGCCTATTGTATAGGGTAGGGGGTAGATTGTCCTTTCCTCCCTCCCTCCCTCCCTGCCCCCCTTCCTTTCTTCTTGTCCTAGATGTTGAACCCAGGGGCATTCTACCTCTGAGCTACACCCCTAGCCCTTTTTATGTTTTGTTTTGAAACAGGGTCTCACTAGTTGCTGAGAGTCTCAGTAGGTTGCTGAGGCTGGTCTCAAACCTGCGATCCTCCTGTCTCAGCCTCCCAAGTACTGGGATTTATAGGTGTGTGCCATCATGCCTGGCTTATTTTTTATTTTGAAACAGGGTCTTGTGAAGCTTCTGAGGCTTGCCTGGATTCTGTTATCCTCCTGTCTCAGCCTCTCAAGGGCTGGGATTACAGGCAAGGGCCACCCTGCCCAGCAGGGCTAAGGATACATTCTAAGTAGGGTCTTTCCTGGCTTATCAATAGGCTAAACAATGTCCCCAAGTGGTCCAGGGGATGTTCTAAAACCCCATCAAAGGTCTCACCTAAACCAAAAACATTGTCTCACTGGGCGTGGTGGCACAAGCCTGTAATCCCAGTACTTGGGAGGCTGAGACGGGAGGATTACACGTTCATGGCTAGCCTCAGAAACTTATTGAGACCCTGTTTCAAAACAAAAAGGGCTGGGGGTATAGCTCAGAGATAGAATACTCTGTAATTCAATCCCTAGCCCCCTACCAAATACTCTGTCTCATACCTAAAACTGATATTCCTAGCCAGGTGTGGTGCAGCACACCTGTAATTCCAGTACTTGGGAGGCTGAGTCAGGAGGATCACAGGTTCAAGGACAGCCTCAGCAAGTAGTGAGGCTCTCAGCAACCTAGAGACCCTCCTTCAAAACAAAACATAAAAGGGCTGGGGGTATAGCTCAGAGGTAGAATGCCCCTGGGCTCAATCCCCAGTACAATAAAATAAAATATAAAATAAAAAAATAGATATTCCTGTTCCTAGTGAGTCAGTCTAGCCCCAGGGACAAACATCCCCTAAATGCTTTTCTAAGCAGTCACCAGCTTGGCCTGTAGTAATCTGTGGAGCCCACCTCCTTCACCTCTTCGATTAGTGGACATTAGCTATCTCTCGTCTCTGGCCCCTCTGATGTTTCTATCCCACACACGAAGGCCACCATCCACAACTCTGTGACCTCAGCACCCCAGACCAGAAGTTGTCCAGGTCAAGAGCTCAATCACCCAACCTGGGTTCAAGGCCCTCCGACTGCTGTTTGTCCTACTTTTCAAACTCAGGAGAGGATGATGGGCTGGGGCTATAGATCAGTGGCACAGCATTTGCCCAGCATGCATGACGCCCTGAGTTCCATCCCCAGTACTGTCAAGAAAAGAGAAGAGAAGAAAGAGTACACAAGAGGATGAAACCAAATGGGATTCAAGGGATCCCTACCATTCCTCCCATCCCCTGCCAATGTCACACCACTGGCCTCCAGCAGACACTGCCACACTGTTCTTTTTCTAGGTATAATGGCCAGCTTGTTCCTCCTGAGTTTCCCCATAAGCATCAGCTAACTCTGGAGCCTCTGGACCTCTTTGGTTACATGTCCTCCTTTCTACTTGACTGCTTTCCAACCCCTGCAGCACTGGGCTCAGCCCACACACTGCCTGCCCTTTCTCATGCAGATCACTCTTCCTTCCTTCCTTCCTTCCTTCCTTCCTTCCTTCCTTCCTTTCTTTCTTTTTTTTTTTTTGTGGTACTGGGGATTGAACTCAGGGGCATTCTACCTCTGAACTATATCCCTAGCCCTATTTTATTTAGTTATTTATTTTTATTTTAAAACAGGGCCTCACTAAATTGCTGAGGCTGGCTGCAAACCTACAATCCTCCTGTCTCAGCTTCCCAAGTACTAGGATTACAAGCGTGCCACCCTGAATTACTGACTACTTAATGTGGGGGGGAGGGGAGCAGGGTATGGTAGCTCATATCTGTAATCCCAGTACTTGGGAGGCTGAGATAGGAGGATAGCAGGTGCGAGGCCAGCCTCAGCAACTTACTGAGACCCTGTTTCAAGACAAGAAATAAAAGGGGTGGGGGGTGTAGCTCGGAGGTAGAATGCCCCTGGGTTTAATCCCCAGTACCTCTCTCACTCTGAAATTTATTTATTTATTTATTTTTTTTTTTTTTTTTTGCGGTACTGGGGATTGAACCCAGGGGCATTCTACCTCCAAGCTACACCTCCAGCCCTATTTTTTATTCTTTATTTTGAAACAGGGTCTCACTAAGTTGCGGAGGGCCTCACTCAGTAACTGAGGCTGGCCTCGAACCTGGATCCTCCCATCTCACTGGAATTACAAGTGTGCGCCACCACGCCCAGCTTTGCTCTGAAATTTAGAAAGCTGCTTCCTGAGGATCTAGTGCCCTGCCCTCACCAGCTCCCAAGCCACCCACCAGCTCTCCAGTGGAAGTCTGTGCCTCCTGCCAGCCTTCCCTGTAAGGTCTCCGAGGCTTCATACTGCCTCCCATTCCCACTGGCCCCTGGGTAACCAACCCCACCAGGGCTCTGTGAGGACTCCCACCCTGGGCAACAGCCCTACTTGAGACCTTCCTGCTAAGTGCTCTGCCAAGCCTCTCAGTCATCCCACCCTCCCAGGTCCACGTCCTCACCCAGGAGTACCGTGAGGAGCAGGCGATAGATGTGCCCATCCCACACCCCTCCCCGCCACTGAAGAACCAGCCTCCCCCTGCAGTGATGGGGACCCCAGTGCTCAGATAGGCCCAGGCTAGTTTTTCTGGTTTTAGAGGGATGCCACTTGATCTTACTCATCAGCCCTACCGGCCTTGTTCTTTCTTTCACTCTATTCACTCAGCCGAAAGGTCCTGGGAGCCAAGGGCTGGCCCGAGGTCAGTACACATTAAAAAAAAAAAAAGCTGGGTGTGGTGGGAGTACTTGGGAGGCTGAGACAGGAGGATCGCAGATTTGAGGACTGCCTCAGCAAGTAGTGAGACTCATCAACCTAGAGAGACCGTTTCAAAAATAAAAATAAAATAGAGCTAGGAGTGTATAGCTCAGAGGTAGAATGCCCCTGAGTTCAATCCCCAGTACTAAAAAAAAAAACAAAACCATGTTGTGTTGTTACCTTCTGAGATACTAAATAATTCAGACTATTCACTCATTCACCCTGACCTTTACCCAGAAATGCCAAGGAGCCCTGGAGGGCAGAAATGCCTCGAGGGCAGAACTCTCCTGGCTTCTCTTACACCCTTGTAGGGTCTGGCAGAAGCAAGGCTGGACATTAATTAAAACAGTCTCCCATATCCCAGTACACACACACACACACACACACAGTCTCCCAGATATTACAGAAATCCTAGAGGCAGCTCTGTGCTTGCTCCTCTGCAGCGACCCTGAGTTTTTTTTGCTTTGTTTTTTTTTGGGGGGGTTCTTGTACTGGGGATTGAACCCAGGGCATTCTACCTCCAAGCTATATCCCAGCCCCCCCCCCCTTTTTAAACAGGGTCTTGCTAAATTGCTAAGGCTGGGCTTCAAACCTGCAATCCTCCAGTCCCAGCTTCCCAAAGTACTGGGCTTAGCCACCACTGCCTGGCTGTTTTTGTACCTAGTATTTTTTTAATCTGAACCTCTTTGTGTGATGTGACTGAGGTCTGGCCAGACCCTATTACATAAGCTGTCTGCATTTGTCTAGCATTTATAGAGATGCCTTCCTGAAACCAACTCACAAGTCTGGTTTCCTTTTCTCTGCTGAAGAGACAAGAATCCTGATCTGAAGTGAGTGCGGTGGTGCATGCCTATAATCCTAGCAATTCAGGAGGCTGAGGCAGGAGAACTGCAAGTTTGAGGCCAGCCTGGGCAATTTAGTGAGACCCTGTCTCAAAATAAAAAATTAAAAGGTCTGGGGACATAGCTCAGTAGTAGAGTACCTCTGGGTTCAGTCCCCAGTACCCCGCTCCCCCATACACACAAGAATCTGAGCTGGGCAAAATGGTGCATACCTGTAATCTCAATACTTGGGAGGCTGAGACAGGAGGATCACAGGTTCAAGAACAGCCTCAGCAATGTAGTAAGACTCTCAGCAACCTAGCAAGACCCTGTTTCACAATAAAAAATTTTAAAAAGGGCTGAGGGTGTAGCTCAGAGGTAAAATGCCCCTGGGTCCAATCCCAGTACCACACACACACACACACAAATCTGCTTCTGAAATCTGGGGCTCCTAGAGAATCAGGGAGGGAAAACAGAATTTGGGGTGATACCTCTATTTCTACTTTTAGGCCCCTAGTCTGGCTCAGGGGCACATTATCAATGGAACCTGTGCAGAAAGTACCTCACAGCCCCAGGATGAGATTAAATCCCATGACCCCAGTTTCCACCTCCACCTCTGTCCTCTATCCACTAGAACTATGAAACAGTAGCCACCACCCCTTAGTCCTAACAACCAAAAAATATCTCTAGACACTGTCCAATGTCCCCTGGAAGGCAAAATCGCCCCAGTAGAAAACCCTACTCTACAGCATGAGCCAACAGAACTCTCTAGAGTGATGGAAACAGTCCTACCTGTGCTATCTAGCATGCTAACCACTAGTCACATGTAGCCATCAAGCATCTGAGGTATGGCTGGTGCAAATGAATTTTTTGTTTTATTTTTAATTAACTTAGATCTGAATGTGGTAGCAGCTATCATATTAGCTAGTACAGTCCTGGTATACACATGTAAAGCAGAACCCTGCTGGACCCCACAGCTGAGTGGCCAGAGAAGAGCTGATGTTTCTAGTAGGGTGTATGATGATGCTTCCACGGGAGAGCAAAGAGAATTCTAAGAGGACACACACCAGCCAGGGACCTAACCTGTGACAAGGTAAGGCACCAGAATTCGGTGGCTCAGCCCTCTGGGCTGGCACATGCAACAGAAGACCCTGACCCTGGGCTGATCAGTGTCAACGCTGACACCAGCACGCTCCAGATCTGGGCCCAGGGCCCAGCTAAGAAGCTGACAGTAGTCAAGTATGGTGGCACATGCCTATAATCCCAGCTACTTGGGAAGCTGGGGCAGGAGGATCACAAGTTCAAGGCCAGACTGAGCAACTTAGTGGGCAACTTAGACCCTGTCTCAAAATACAATGAAAAGGGTTGGGGTATAGCTCAGTAGTAGAAATCTTGCCTAGCACACCTTGAGGTCCCAGCGCCTCAAAAAGCAGCAGCAGCAGCAGCTGACACTAATCTGAGCACAGGGTGATTCGTGGTGCCCAGCATGGTCAGCGCATAGGACAGGGGAGTTGTGGAGGTGGTCTCTTTAACAAACCCGAGTAGGTATCTTTTGTGTGTGTGTGTGTGTGTGTGTGTGTGTGTATGTGTGTGATACTCGGGATTGAACTCAGGGGTATTCTACCTCTGAGTCATACTCCCAGCCTATTTTATTTTTTATTTTGAAACAGGGTCTCACTGAGTTGCTGTCTCAGCCTCCCAAGTTCTGGAATTGCAAGCATGCATCACCACGCCAAGCTCTGAGTGGGTATCTTGATATCTCATAATGATGCTTCAACTCAGCAAGCATTTACTGGGCCTATTAAATGCCCTCAGTCAGGAGGAGCTCTGCCCTCAGTCAGGGCTTAGGCTAATAGAGAGGTGGGGCATATATAACCCTGTCTCCTAACTATAAAGCAAGGCAGGCTGAGGCAAGAGTCCACAATTCCAGGGGTGAGCTTCAGTAGAGAATGCCCCAACTCCAGATCTGAGTTCAAGTTCACTTGCTGACAGGAGTCAGAAAACCTGGCCTTGAGCCCAGCTCTGCCAACTTACCCGCTGGGCAGACAAGTCCCTCTTTCTCTCTGCCTGGGTTCCTCTCTGACCACATGGTTTTTAGAGGCTGATCCAGCTCACTAGACAATCCCAGTTCTTTTGTGACCTCTCCTTTTCCCCATCAGACAGCAGAAAACAGCCACTCTGTCACCTGCCTCCTGGGGGGAGCTGGTATTTTGGGTGTATCAGCCCCTCCTGCTGACTCTTCTGTGCCCTTCCTCAACTCAAGAAAATTCCCAAGAACAAAGCCAGAGAGGCAGTCTGCAAAGGCTTTCCATGGAGATATTGTTCCGGAGATCAGGCAAGGACCCTGGGGTGCAAGATTGACTGCCTCTGACCAGTGGCCTACAGAGCTTACTCCCTAGAGAAGCAGGGGAGGTAGAGGGCAGCAGAGGCACAAATACAGGCCTCAGAGTCTCCACAGCAAGACCACAGAGCAGGCAGGCGGCCCCTTCCCCAAAAGAAAGGAAAATCTCAAATCAAGCCTGGTTTCTCCTGCTCTCCTTGCAAACCATAATATCCCCCACCAAACGTCCCACTGACTTAGAAAAATAAAACAAATACACCCGGTGTCATGGTGTACCTGTAATCCCAGTACTTGGCAGTCTGAGATAGGAGGATAGCAGGTTCAAGGTCAGCCTCAGCAACTTAGCAAGCCCTTCTTTCAAAATAAAAAGTAAAAAGGGTTGGGAGTGAAACTCAGAGGTAGAACGTCCCTGAGTTCAATCCCCAGTACAAAGAAAAAAATCACCCCCCCAAAAAAACAAAATAAAAAACCAAAAACAAATATACATAGCTTAGGAAATGAAAATTGGACAGAATGATTGATACAAAATGAGAAATATGTCTCCCTCCACAAGGGTAACTATCTCCAGAGGAGAAAACCAACCACAGGCAGTGACTCAGATGTGTGAATACTCAAAGGAATCACACCATGAACCAGGGGTGAGTGAACTTTGTCTACACAGGCGAGATAGTACTGGGGGCTTCGTCCCAACTACTCAACTCTGGAGGGGCACAAGCACAGCCCTGGACAACGTGTCAATAAATGTGTGCTGAAGAAACACTATGGACACGGAAATCTCAATTCCCTGTTACTTTTATATGTCAGAAAATATCTGTGTGTGGGGTGGGGTACTGAGAATTGAACCCAAGGCCTCAAACATGCCAGCCAAGTGCTCTACAACTGCACTACATCCCCAGCGTGTGTGTGTGTGTGTGTGTGTGTGTGTGTGTGTGTGTGTGTGTGTTATTGGGGATTGAACCCAGGGGCATTCTACCTTTAAGGTACCCTAGCCCTAGGCTGGAACTTGGGATCCTCCGGCCTCAGCCCCCCGAGTTGCTGGGATTACAGCTGTGCACCACCACCCCAGCTCATATTTTCTTCTGACTTCTTTTAACCATTTAAAAATGCAGAAGCTGGGTGTGGTGGTGTACAACTGTAATCCCAATACTCAGGAAGCTAAAACTGGAGGATCACAGGTTCAAGGCCAGCCTCGGCAATGTAGTGAGAACCCCAAAATAAAAAATAAAATAGAGTAGGGGTGGAACTGAGTAATAGAATGCCCCTGGGTTCAACCCCCAGCATTCCATAAATAAATAAATAAATAAATAAATAAATAAATAAATTTTTAAAAATGTAAAAGTTGCCGGGCGTGGTAGCTCACGCTTGTAATCCCAGTACTTGGGAGGCTGAGACAGGAGGATCGCAGGTTTGAGGCCAGCCTCAGCAATTAGCAAGACCCTGTTTCCAAATAAAAAATAGAATACGGCTGAGTTGTAGCCTGGAAGTAGAAGGCCCCTAGGTTCAATCCCCAGTACCACAAAAAAAAAAGTAAAAGTTGAGGCTGGGGATGTACTTCAGAGGTAGAGTGCATGCCTAGCATACATGAGGCCCTGGATTCAATCCCCAGCAATACCAAGAAAAAAGAAAGTAAAAATCATTCTTAGCTGTAAACAAAAACAAGCAATGGGCTGGGTATAGTGGCACACACCTGTAATCCCAGTACTTGAGAGGCTGAGACAGGAGGATAGCAGGTTCGCAGCCAGCCTCAGCAACTTAGCGAGGCCCTCTGCACCTTAGTGAGACCCTGTTTCAAAATTTAAAAATAAAGTAGGGCTTAGCTCAGAGGTAGAATGCCCCTGGGTTCAATCCCCAGTACCACATTTAATTAATTAATTAAAATAAAATCGAAGCCGGGCGTGGTGGTGCATGCTTGTAATCCCAGTACTTTGGGAGGCGGAGACTGGAGGATCCAGGTTCGCGGCCAGCCTCAGCTCTCTCTCTCTCTCTTTCTCTCTCTCTCTGTCTCTCCCTGTCTCTCCCTCTCCCTCTCCCTCTCTCTCTACTTAGTGAGACTTCCGCAATTTTGTGAGACCCGGTTTCAAAATAAAGTATAAAAAATAGGGCCGGGGGTGTAGCGCGGAGGTAGAACACCCCTGCGTTCAATCCCCGGTCCACAAAAAAAAAAAGTGGAAAAAATAAGTAAAATCGAGCTGGGCATGGTGGCACATGCCTGTAATCTTGGTACTTGGGAGGCTAGGACAGGAGGTTCAAGGCCAGCCTTGGCAACTTAATGAGATCTTATTTCAAAATTAAAAATAAAATAGGGCTGGGGGTATAACTCAGAGGTAGTATACCCATGGGTTCAATCACTAGTACTACACACAAAATAAATAAACAAATAGAATTGGTCTAGGGGTGTAGGTTGGCAGTAGAATGCTCCTGGGTTCAATCCCCAGCACCACACACACACACACACACACAAAGAAACGAGAGGGATCTTTGGACACAGTGTGCCACCTCCTGCCCCTGCTTATCTCTCTTCTCTCCTGAGGACCATCCCACACCAGCACCAAGAGACTCCTCCCATTATTCTGAACCACTGTGCAGTAGCCCAGTGAGAGGCTATGCCGTAAGTATACCAGAGCTCTTTATAGTTGGACATTTTGTTCCGTTTTGTTTTGAAGTTATAATCAGTGTTTTTATGAAATCCTTGTATATATGGTAAACTTTTGTAAATACAGCCCACAGGGTTTAATCCTATGGGTGAATTAAGGGACACAAACATTCTAAATGTCTCTCTATATTGCCAAATGGTCCTCCAGAAAAGTAAAATTTACTTCAAATTGCGTATGAGTGAAGCCCTCTTTCCCTCACACTTGGCAGCCCTAGATGTCCTGAGGACATTCTAGAAAGGTGCCCTTCTCTAAGCCCAGAGTACACCAACTTCCTCAGTGGGAATCATTCTCACCTTTAGAACCCCTCCAGGCCCTCAGCCCTCCTGACACTTGCCCTGAGGAGCTACACAGTGTCTCCTTCCATGTTTAAAGAGTACTGGCCAGGTCGAGTGACTGAGCTAATAATGAGATGTGACTGCTGCCCAATTACAGGACAACTTTGGAACAGCAAAACTCCTGGGGTTTCTGGGCCCCAGAACCTTCCCTTAGGCCACCTTTGGGTCCTAGACTCTTTTGCCCCCACATCTAATATCTTCCAACACCAGTGCCAGAAGAGGTCCTGGATATGGATCATTTGAGTACCTGCCTCCCCTTCACTGCACGGATAAAAGAAAACTGAAGTAAAAAAGAACTGATTTGAGCCAGGCATGGTGGTAATCCTAGTACTTGGGAGGCTGAGACAGGAGGATCCCAGGTTCGTGGCCAGCCTCAGCTACTTAGTGAGGCCCTCCACAACTTAGTGAGACCCTCTTTCAAAATACAGAATAAAAAAATGGCTCGGGGTGTAGCTTGGAGATAGAATGCCTCTAGGTTCAATCCCCAGTACTGCAAAAGAAAGAACTGACTTGTTGGGAATCCCAGCATCAGAAATCCTCTATGCTCAGCTGCCTCTCTGGAGATAGGTTTGCCTACCTCCCTGCTGTCCCCTACCCCACACATAAAGGCTCGAAGACTTCTTTGCTGATAGCTTCTCTCCCCGACTGCTGATATATGAGGTCTGTGGCTAAATCCACCCCTCGCTATCAGCCCTCACAGTCTCCCTGGTCTGGCTATAGGGTGACAGTGCAGTGACCTCTAGGACTGTGGCTCTCCCTGGACACCAGCACACACTGTGGCTCAAAAGCAGTTTTTTGCCGGGCATGGTGGCGCACGCTTGTAATCCCAGTACTTTGGGAGGCGGAGACCGGAGGATCCAGGTTCGCAGCCAGCCTGAGCTCTCTCTCTCTCTCTTTCTTTCTCCCCGTCTCTCTTTCTCTACTTAGTGAGGCCCTCTGCAACTTCGTGAGACCCGGTTTCAAAATAAAGTATAAAAAATAGGGCCGGGGGTGTAGCGCAGAGGTAGAACATCCCTGGGTTCAATCCCCGGTACCGCAAAAAAAAAAAAAGCAGGTTTTTTTTTTCGGTACTGGGGATTGAACCCAGAGGCATTCTACCTCTGCGCTACACCCCCAGCCCTATTTTTTACTCTTTATTTTGAAACAGGGTCTCACGAAGTTGCAGAGGGCCTCACTAAGTAGCTGAGGCTGTCCGCGAACCTGTGATCCTCCTGTCTTAGCCTCCCAAGTACTGGGATTACAAGCATGTGCCACCACGCCCAGCTTCAAAAGCAGTTATGAGCCAGATCTGCAGAATCACCCAGCTCCCACAGCCCACACCCAGGCAGCTCATTTGTAGTGAAACCTGGGTGTCCTGAAGGGAGCTAGGAAAGCCTTGTGCACGTGAGCCCATGACTCGACAGGCAAAGAGCTGAGTGACTGCTCCGAGGGACAAAGAGGGACAAAGACTGCTCCCGGGGATGACCCAGAAGAGGGCAATGGGGAGCTCAGTAACACCAGGAAGCGTGGAATGCTGGCCACCACCTGGAGCCAACACTTGACAATCGGGGTTCACTCTTGGTTTCCAACACCTCATAGCTCCTGTCTACATGCAGGATAAGAGGGATGGGGACCCTCCACAAGCAGGGGGACTGTGGTCCCAGGGCTCTTCCCATGCAGCCGTCTTGCCAACCTCACACTACGCTGCTGGCCCAAAGGATACGATACAGGGGAAATGGGGCAGGTGGACAGGAAGCACACACTGTTAAGTGCTTCCACATGCCAAGTTCTGTGCCTAGTTGTTGGCGCAAGATGACAAATTGTCATCTGTGCCCCCCGCCCCCAGCCAACACCTCCAGGGGCCTGACAAGCGCCTGGGGATGGGCAGTAGTAAATCATCCCTATTTTATTTTGGTACTGGGGATTGAACCCAGGGGTGTTCTACCTCCAAGCTACACCCCAGCCTTTTTTATTTTTTATGTTGAAACAGGGTTTCACTAAGATGCTGAGGCTGGTCTCAAACCTGTGATCCTCCTGTCTCAGCCTCCTAAATACTGGGATTACAGGCGTGTGCCACCACACTAGACCCTGTTTAAAAATAAGAAAGGCAATCCTGGTGTGGTACTCAGTAATCCCAGTACTTGGGAGGCTGAGACAAGAGGATCACAGGTTCAAGGACAGCCTCAGAAACTTAGCAAGAACCTGTTTCAAAATAAATAATTTTTTAAAGATAGGCTGGGGGTGTAGTTCAGAGGTAGAAGGCCCCAGGGTTCAATCTCCAGTACCAAAAAAATAAAAATAAGAAAGGCAAGCTCTAAGAGGCAAAGGAAGGCAGCCTCCCTCCCAGCTCAGTCCCTCCGGCTGTCTCCCTGAGGCTTCAACCCCAGCCAGAGGGAGAGCCAAGTCCTGTTCCAGACGTGGCCTGTCCTCCCAGGGGGCCTGAGCTAAAAGGCCTGGGGTGGGCTGGAGAGCTGCCCTGCTCCAGGCAACCCTTTCCTCACACCCCTTAAGTGCTGGGTACAGGGGACTGGAGGGAGTGGCGGGGTTGCTATTTCCCTTCGTTCTGAGGCTGCCCATCTGTTTCCTGGGATAGATTCCCTGCCCCCACCCACACTGTCCGGAAACTCACTTGCTCTGGGGCTATGGGAAAAGGAACTGCAGGACTCCCTCCCTCCCCGTGGGGTGGTGGCAGTCTCTTGCTGCTGCAACCCCTTCCGGGCATCCCGCCCTCAAGCCTCTAGCTGGCCACAGGAGGGGTGGTCAGTCCCTGGCAGCACTACACCCAAACCACAGTGCCCAGTCTCCAAGCAGCCACAAGGCACTCCTCCCTCCCTCCTCTGGCCTGGCTGGCATCCCTGGCTGGTAGTTTCATGTCTTATCCCAGTCTGAGGGGGGGGGGTACGGGGTTGACTTTCTGGGTAGAAGTTCTGGAAAGCAAAAAAATAAAAGTGAATCAAGCCTCTCCAGTCAGTGCTGGCCTGCCCCATGTGGTCATCTGTGAGTGAGCACCGCCCCCTGCTGGATGTTCCAGATACAGCTGCCTAGGCCAACCTACATCAGGTGCTGAGCAGACACAAGCCCCAGCAATTGGGTAGGTGGGTGGGTGGGTGTGTGTGTGTGTGACACTAAGGATTGTGTGTGTGTGTGTGTGTGTGTGTGTGTGTGACACTAAGGATTGAACCCAGGGACATTCTACCTCTGAGCTACAACCCTATTTTGTTTTTTTATTTTGAAAAAGAGTCTAAGTTACCGAGGGCCTTGCTAAATTGCTGAGTCTGGCCCCAAACCTACCATCCACCTGTCTCAGCCTCCCAAGTACTGGGATTACAAGCGTGCGCCACCAGGCCCGGCTAAGCCCCAGCAACTTAACAATACCCCCAAACCCTAACATAAGCCGTGTCCAAGGCAACCTCTGGGTCCATGTCAAATGAGTATAATGGGGCAGGCAGGGGAGGCTTTTTTCCCCTTTGGTACTAGGGATTAAACCCAGGGTCATTCTACCTCCGAGCTACACCCCCAGCCCCTCTTATTTTTTATTTTGAGACAGGGTCTTGCTAAGTTGATAAGGGTTTCGCTAAGTTGCTGAGGATATCCTCAAATCTGCTATCCTCCTGTCTCAGCCTACCATGTACTGGGGTTAGGGTGTGCGTCACCGCACCCAGCTCAAGGAAGGTATTTAAGTGGAGGTAATTTGAAAGGTAGAGAAGGGCAAAGAGGGCAGTACAGCCTGGCAGTCCCCTCCCCCACCAAAGCTAAGGTGATCACAATGGAGAGGGGGGTAGCAGGAGGTGAGACAGATCCACAAAGGAGTCTGGATGCCAGACTAGAAAGTGGGGCTATCAGCCGGGAGTGGTGGCGCACGCTTATAATCCCAGTACTTGGGAGGCTGAGACCAGAGGATCCAGGTTTGCGGCCAGCCTCAGCTACTTAGTGAGGACTCCGTAACTTAGTGAGACCCTGTTTCAAAATAAAGAATAAAAAAATAGGGCTGGGGGTGTAGCTAGGAGGTAGAATGCCCCTGGGTTCAATCCCCAATGCCACAAAAAAAAAAGAAAGTGGGGCTATCACTTATCAGACTTCACATTAAGGCTTTGAATTTCTGCCCCAGAACCCCAATATATAAAACTGATCAAAGTTGACATGGTGCCAAGCGTGGTGGCGCATGCTTGTAATCCCAGTACTTGGGAGACTGAGACAGGAGAATCTCAGGTTCGAAGCCAGCCCCGGCAACATAGCGAGGCTCTCGGAAACCTAGTGAGACCCTGTTTCCAAATAAAGAAATAAAATCAGGCTGGGGGCATAGCTTGGAGGTAGAATGCCTCTGAGTTCAATCCCTAGTACCAAAAAAAAAAAATTGAGGTGGCCAGGACAAGAACAGAGGGCTAAGGCCGGGCGTGGTGGCGCACGCTTGTAATCCCAGTACTTTGGGAGGTGGAAACCGGAGGATCCGGGTTCGCGGCCAGCCTCAGCTCTCTTGCTCTCTCTCTCCCTGTCTCATTCTCTCTCTCTCTCTCTCTCTCTCTCTCCTTAGTGAGGCCCTCCACAACTTCGTGAGACCCGGTTTCAAAATAAAGTATAAAAAATAGGGCTGGGGGTGTAGCGCAGAGGTAGAAC
>PVJS01029869.1:0-24476 GCA_004027185.1 Glis glis
AATATATATATTTTAATTCAAAGTGAATCAACAGTAATACACCATAAATTCTTATTTTGACACTCACCAAAATAGTCACCTGGAAAACCCGCTTTTTGTGACAAAGTACAGAAGGCTTGGTCACATTTAAATCACTGAGAACTAGAGAGAAATACTATCGCAAACTGTAATAGACATTACATCCATAAAAATTTTCCCAGTCCTTATTGTAATATTGCACAGTGCAATTGCTACATGGCAAACTAGTGTAGCATAGAAGTAAAAGCAAAAACAAACAAATCAAAGAAAGAAAGCCACAAGTCTAAAATTGTTAAACAGTTAACAGTTCAAACTCAGTAATCAAATCTGTATCATTGGGTTCATTAAAACAAATCTTCCTACACCTTGCAGTGTATGATTTAACTTTTACTTAACACAAACCAAGTTTAAAATTAGCCGTAGAGATTTTTAAAATGAAAAGGTTCTGCTAATATAGTAACATGTTTAATTAAACACCCTGAAGGAAAAAAAACCCACTAAATATCAGGATATTTGATAAAAAGTTATTTGCAAATTAAAATAGTATGCAAATATGCAACTTGGAAATCATGCAGTGTTTTATTTAAGAAGGCATTAAAACCAAAAGAAAAACTGATAAAATGGTTTTAAAGAGGGTAAACATCCAGATTCTTTCAATATGCTAAATTTAGACTTTAGCAGGATTTTTAAATGTCTAAGTTTTAAACACTTTTTAAAGCCCATGATTATAATTAAGAGCAGTGTACGTAACTGCAATATGCCTTCTGACACACTGTGTCAGACTTCAGCTTCAAAAGACGCCGTGGAAAGTGGACTAGTTATGGTGAGATGGTCCAAGTATTTCTATGGTAGTATGAAAATGTTGACCTTCGCCATGTCAATTTAAAAAGACCTCTCCAGTCTTAGAACTTGAATACAGAAAATATACCATTTCAGGGTAGTCAACATGGCCCTGAACAAAAAGAAAACTGCACCGGTTTTGAACCTATTGTGATATAATCAATCTTTTGCACTTGGTGTTTCTAAAACATCCGTTGCCAGCATTGATTCTTTTCTAAGAAGTGAGCAGATACCAGTAATCTGCCAGACCATATAAATAAAATTAGAAGGCTGTGGAGGGCAGCAAACTTACTTAAATAGTAACTCCATAAATGTGTCATCTGTAAATAATCTTTTAAATTAATCTTAGTCTACTCCTTTTTATGTGTATTATATATATATATATATTTCTATTTATATAAAATGCATAGAATTGATTACTAAAAACACTGAAACTTGTGGGGAAAATTAAGTCCTTCATTTTCAGTGTGACTAAAAATGTACTGCTGGTTTTTATGATCTAATACTGTAATTTTTAAAATCAATTTCAGGCACATTTATTTCATTGATGATTATTAAATAAAACACTGCTTGTGTTAATGGAGTAAAGAAAAGTTTATCCATTATTAGCTTATTGTCAACGCTGTACTAGAGCTGTACTAGTGGTATGCAATCCATTTATTAAAGAAATGCTGTAAATCCAAAACATTTGGAGAGTTTTACACTCAAAATACTTTGTACTGCTTATTCCAGTAAATGCTATAAGATTATATTCCAGATTTTTAAGGAAAAAAAGTTAAGTCAAGCCTGCAAGATACAGCTTTCTCAAGTGTCTACAATGCCAGTATGAAAATAAAAAATTAAGTTACATTGATACATCCAAGTTTTTTATATGCAGTGATGAGCACAAACATTAATAGAGATAAAATACTGATGCAAATAACACACCCCAAAATAACATATGCAATTATTCTCCATCATTTACAATACAGTAGTTACAATGACACTTCAAACAGAAAAGCAAAGTAAAAAATCAAAACCCCAACTTCTATTTCATGTAATTAGACTTATACAGAAATTAGAAGGCTAAATAACAACTAGTTAATCACCTAATTTCACAGCTATCTGAAGTGGCAATCGTTATATAGCAGCTTATCTATGATACATTCAAGATAAATGATACAATTTATTACTTGCCTGTAAGCTAAAACACAGCCTCAGCTTAATACCTTTCCTTAAACTCCACCTCTACACTACAATATACTTGAGGTCTATGCAAAAAGTAGCTACCTTTTATATAGGAAATGGATGATTAAGTCTTTGGTGCTGTAAAAGCAACTTCATTTAAACATCACCACCATCACCACCAAGGGGGAAAAAAAGGGGGGGGGGGACCAAGACACACTTCCTAGGAAAAAAAGCATGTAATTTCTGTCCCTGACGGAATGTATTAAATAAGCAAACACCACCAACAAGCAAAACAAGTACTACAATGTAAAAATACTTAAAAAAATAACCCCAAACAAAAATCCTCTCACATGCATAAATGAAAAATTGCACACAAAGAACTCACATCTTTTCAAGCTTCAATAGTAAATATTCTGCTACTATTTATTAAATACTGCATGGTTTGCCCAAGCTAAGATGAAACCACGTCATGAATCAATGTGCGTTTTGCATTTCTTTCATTATCTACTCAAAGCCATGCCTACTGCACCTCTAAACATTTTATTAAGTCCAATTATACAGCAAACACTTCCAAAATAAACTCAGATTGTATTGCAGTTTCACTTAACAGTATATAAAATGCTGTGCTGTGACAGTTATCAACTATCCATTAGATACTGTATCAATTTTTCTTAAGCACTACTAACTGCTTGCTTTTCTTGAAGCTAGATCATTCTGAAAAATCAGACAGCAGAATTCAGCTATAGCAAACATGCTGCCCTCTTAATAAGGAAAAAAACAGCTACTATCTGAAATCATACCACACAACCCCAAAAATGAACATTACTCTATCAAAAGAAAACTAAAGATTAGGTCTGAATTTTAAGTGCTGCAGTCCTCAACGTTATAGATAGGTAATAACATTAACAACCTCAAATATTTAAGGCACTATGTGTGGGAACGGTTTACAATGCAGCTGAGATTATTAGAACAACATTAAGAGCAAAGTCTAGGCAACATTTTGCCCATGCAAAAGACACATGCAAATGTAAAGAACAATAGCTCAATTTCTTAGGTTAAGTGACCCAACATTTATACACTAAGACACAGATAATACAATTCACTTGTATGCTGTAATTCTGACACATGTGCATCTGTTGCTCTAAGTCTGTACGCAGAATGGCTTCCCAAATGTGGACGTGTCTTGCACTAGTTAGAAGGCAATTTTATAAAAAATAGCAGGAGCAAAACTGGACTTCTGCTCCCATAAGTCACCTGTCTAGAGTTACTACATAAGAAGATAACATGACCAAAGACAAGTTATACCAAATGTGCAAAACACATTAAAAGTGAGATTTCTTTAAAGCTCAAAGTTGTTTAAATTGCACCCAAGTCTACATGATTCAAAAATAATTTTCTTGTGCCATGGCTAATATTTATTAAATACCATGTTTTTATTTTTAATCAAATGTATCATTGAGCTTCCTCAATATACTATTTTTGTTTTTTCACATATATGGATACTGGCTGAGTTTTGTTGGACTCAATGGAAATCCAGTATACGCAGGTGATGCCGCAATGTAAGAATGTGGTGGGAAGATTGGTTTGTACTGAGTCTGATGAATGGTTGGGGATGGTAACAGACGGGGATTTATGCCCACTGGGACTTGGTGAACTATGCCACTGGGATGGGAGAGACTATAAGTTGGATGCTGTAACATAGGTCTTGAGGTACATGGAGAGGCTAAAAGGTGGGCCACTGGTGCAGCACTACTGAGGGTGGCGGATGATGGGTATGGAAGTAGAGTAGGCTGTCCTCCAAGGTGCGTACTTCCAGCCAGGTGGGCATGTACTGCTGTGTGGTTAGGACTTCCGTGAGAAAGAGTAAATGGATTACTGGTAACACTAGTAGGGATATAAGCTTGCTGTCTCCGATGCCCAAAGTTTCCATTCCACTCTTGATGCCCAGATCCAAAGTGCTGAACCTAACCACAAAGGAAAAAAACAAATGACTGAATAACATTTTATCACAGCAAAGGAAAGGAAAAAGGAGACTGTGACTGATAACTCACAGTGACTCTCTCAGACCTTTAGCTTGCACTAAGATTAGTAGGAGAAAAAAGTAACCAATTTTAAATATATTAGTATTAACATTTTCATATTTATTACTATATAGTATTACAATATTAACAGTTACTGTCCCCAGCACTGATGATAACTATTGTTTATGGAACGCTTATATATAAAGCCAATACTTTTAAGTAAATAAATGTATATGACTTTATTAAATTCCAAAATAACCCCATGATGTAACTCTTACTTATTTCCCATTAACTGTGGTCCAGATTTGTTGAAGGGACCTGGCCAAGGTAATAATATATCGCTATATGGCAAATCCAGGATTTGACACAGGTATGATTCCAATACCCGCAATCATTTCTTTCCCCAAGTGAAACACAATTGCTGAGCAGTGTCAAATAGATTTAAAGTAACCACTACACTAAAGTCAGATGATCACCTCTCTTAACACCTAAGAAACACAGTCACCAATCTTTTTTTTTCTTTTTTGGTGGTACTGGGGATTGAACCGAGGCATTCTACCTTCGAGCTACAACCCTAGCCCAATTTTATTTCTTAGTTGAAAACAGGGTCTCGCTAGGTTGATGAGAATCTCACTACTTGCTGAGACTGTCCTTGAACCTGCGGTCCTCCTGTCTCAGCCTCCCAAGTACTGGGATTACTGATGTGCACCACCATGCCCGGCTCCACCAATCCATTTTATGTTCTGATCTAAACTGTCTGAGACAATAAACACTAAACAATTGTCTATGAGGGCTGGGGATGTAGCTCAGCGGTAGAATGCTTGCTAGCATGTGCAAGGCCCTGGGTTCAATGCCCACCACATCCCCCCCACCACCCCCAAATAACTGTCTAAGAGAGTCTAAGAACTTACCGTTTTATTTTATTTTATACTTTTATTGGTGTAATATAATTATACATCTAACGAGATTCAGAGTGACACAGCATATATGCACACATCTCTTGGTGTATTTCCCTCCATATATCTTCCCCTTCCTCCCTCCTCTTACGTGTTAGTGAGACTGGTAGTGAAACCTTGGATGAACACAACCTTATTTGAACTGTTCCCTTCCCGAGGCCTAGTTTTTCCCATCCCAACTCTCTCCCCGAATGCCCTCCTCCCACTTTTTTATTGGTCTCTCTCTTCATTTGACTAAAGTCCCTTTTGCTTCCTATTTTTATTCCAGCTTCCACATAAAGAGAAAACATACAACCTTTGACTTTCTCTGCCCTTCTTAAAGAATAAAAGCGCTATGAATAATTTGCTTAATTATCCTAATAGGAAGATAACTCTTTAGTCACTTGGATAATGAAAAGGGGAAAATTTTTTAAGACAGCTTACAGTTTCAGAATCCTTTTTCCTCTAAGTGAAAAACAACTTCTAAATTTGAACCCCAAAGACTCTTAGAAGTTCACAAATGAGCATACCTGGCTGAAATTCGAGTGCTGCTGCTGGCGCGCTGAGGTCAAGTTTTGCTGGCGATCGGCCACTGCGGAAGGCTGGCCCAACCTTCCAGGGGCAGGCTGTCCTTTTATTAATGGCTGGCATGTAGAATCTGGCAACAAGCAAAATACTAGAGAGTTGGTATTTTCCCTTCCCTAATAAAGTTTTCAAAGTCTTTACATATTTAATACAACAGTGATTTGAGAACCTTAAAGATAAGTAGAAAAGAGAGAGGTTTCTTCTGTACAACACACATGGAAGGGTCAAGGTGGAAATTCAGAGATGACTTTTAACAATCCTGTTCTCTGATATTCCTAAATTTGAACCTTTTAAAGGACAACAGGAGAAACAGGGGACAGCTTACCTGTGTGTGCCATTTGCTCATCGGAGTTTAATCCATTTTCTACTGTCACTGGTGGCACCACCACAGGGCAAACGGCTGGCTTGGTGGCTGTGTCGGCGGAGGTTACCAGTTCTGTGTTTTGATGCGTGTCCTCCACAAAACTGCTCTCTGCAAATGGACTGTCATGCCCCGAAGAGTCTGACGTGGGAGAGCCATCCACAGCATCACAGCCACTTTCTTGTTCTTCATCTGACATACTACAAGAAAGCATTTTTATGAATGATATTTTTTCCAACATTAAATCTGATGTTAAGTGATATCCAGGCTCCAGAAAACTGATGAAACTCTTACTCAGTTATTTTATTTATAATTCTTTTTTCCTTGACCAGTAGCACTTTTTCATAGAATTTCTAGACCCTTAAATACATTCTCTATTCACATTGCCAAACCTAATTCTGTGTCCTGCTTCAGGAACATCCTTTGGGCACTTAATTTTTTCTCTTTTTCCTTCCCTCTTGGTCTTTAGCAGTAGTTCATAAAATTCCTCTTTATAAATTTTAGATAGTTTAATCTAGAATCAAGATGACAGAAACACTGTTCTGGATAATTTTAAATAAAACGTATAACATACAAGTATGTGACTTGGATATTTCAGAGTAAATTCTAAAGTTAGGAGATAAGCCTTTTTTAAAATCTTCCTGACCGCCGCTCTGCAGGCCTAGCCAGGGTCGCAAACGTCTCTTTTCCCCTGATACTCTCAAGCCCTGACAAAATCTCACTTCATTTCTACAACATTATTGTCTGGTGTATGTATGTATGTGTGTGTGTGTGTGTGTGTGTGTGTGTGTGTGTGTGTGTGTTACTGGGGATTGAACCCAGGGACATTCTACCTTCGTGCTACACCCCCAGTTCTACTTTATTTTTATTTTTGAAATAGGGTCTTGCTAGGTTGATGAGTCTCACTACTTGCTGAGGCTGTCCTTGAACCCATGATCCTCCTGTCTCAGCCTCCCAAGTACTAGGATTACAGGCATGCACTACCACGCCTGGCTGATTATTGTCTGTCCTAATCACTCATTTCGTACTTAACAATTTGAAGCATCACTTTTTATATGTATATTTTATTTTTATACCTTAGATGTATATAGACATTTTGTGTGTATCTTTATGTATAAGCATACATATATCAACATCTAAGCCATATTATAGGCATCTTAAAAGAACAGAAGAATGTATTAATATTTATTTATGTCTTCCACAGAGCTTTGGCTATTAAGTATTTGATACCATAATAACTAAGGAAAAAGAGAAAACAAATGAATTTCATGAAAATTTTTGTAGCTTATCTGTTAAGGTGCTAGTAGATCATACTGATTAAAAGAAGCTTATTGTGGGCCGGGCGTGGTGGCGCACGCTTGTAATCCCAGTACTTTGGGAGGCGGAGACCGGAGGATCTGGGTTCGCGGCCAGCCTCAGCTCTCTCTTTCTCACTGCCTGTGTCTCTCTCTCTCTCTCTCTCTCTCTCTCCCTCTCTCCCTGCCTCCCTCCCTGTCTCTCTCTCTTTACTTAGTGAGGCCCTCCGCAACTTCGTGAGACCCGGTTTCAAAGTAAAGTATAAAAAATAGGGCCGGGGGTGTAGCGTGGAGGTAGAACACCCCCTGGGTTCAATCCCCAGTACCACCAAAAAAAAAAAAAAGAAGCTTATTGTTTTAGTGGCAATGAATGTCCCTGGCCAAATGAAGGCAGACAAGGAAATATGGGAAAAAACATGCAAAAAGCTGACCGATGATAGGAAAAAAAAAATCACAGTGGTCACTCTATAGGTACTGGGTCACTAAGTACTTCATTATGCAAAACATTCTTTTTTTATTTTCCTAAAGCACATGCTTTTATTCCAAGTTTAAGTTACAATCGTAGTGTGTGGAGCTCAACTTGAGAATGTCTTTTCCTACCCTTTTAAAAAGAGATGAGTTTTTAAAAAATCTTTTCATAGGAATTCAACTTTTCATTTAGAGTTATTTTATAACATAACAACGAAGAAAATGACTACTAAACACCTGTGTCTAAAAAAAGTGATCTGGTTCAAGACTTGGGTTCAAGAGAGGTCACTGTGGTAAACTGGCACACACTTAATAATTTATACACTGATAAAAAGAAATCATAAGCTGGGCATGGTGGCGCACACTTGTAATCCCAGTACATGGGAGGCTGAAACTGGAGGATCCGGGTTTGCGGCCAGCCTCAGCTACTTAGTAAGGCCCTCCATAATTTAGTGAGACCCTGTCTCAAAATAAAGAATAAAAAATAGGGCTGGGGGTGTAGCTAGGAGGTAGAATGCACCTGGGTTCAATCCCTGGTACCGCAAAAAAAAAAAAAAGAAATCATGAGCATTTTAGTAGACTTAATATTTATTACATACTATTAAAATTCCTTTACCTGTTGGGTCTCTTGCAAGGGGATGGGCTGGACTGCCCTGAGGAACTGGTGCTCAGAGTACTATCAGGACTGCTTAGTGAACACATCCGATCAATATTCAAAGTGCTCTGGCAAGCTTCACAATCTAGACTACCTTTACATCTAGTGCAAGAGGGAAGAGGAAAATATGCATCAAAGATGAGAACATACTCTCAAGGTAGCCAAAATTTATATTCTTTATCTAACGATAGGAAACAGGGCCAAAATTTCAAACATAAATACAGGTAAAATGCTATAATAATCACACTCAGTACTACTTAGAAGTCCCCTGTCTAGAATCTGACCATCTCATTTGAAGATTTTACTCCAAAGGACAGTGACAAGGAGTCAATCACAGGAAGGTGTTTCTCGGCACTCCAGAGACAGGTGCCCCGTTCGCATTGGTACTTACTCTCTGAGCGAATGCCTTGGTGAGGCCTCTTCCTCGTCGGTGTCACTGCTGATAGTGATCACACTCACTGCGGGACTCGGGGAGTCGGCGATGATGATGGTTTGCCGCTGTTTGTCTGAAACTGATGAATCTGAGTCCTGTCTGACAGCTGCTTCGCAGCAATTTCTTGCCTCTCCCTCTGAGTTATGATTGTCCTGTGTTTCTACACAACTTACTTCTTCAACATCTTTCGCATTTATTATCTTTGGAGAATTAAATGCTGAGTGTGGAATATTGGTATTCTGCAATGAATTACTCCTGCAACCAAAGGAATAATTTGTAATTTCTATAATCAAAATAAGGAAATGACATTTTCTAAGATATTTTATTAAATTGGACAATGCAAACCTTCACTTGTTCAAGTTCATGTATATAACACTGACATATCACAAGTTTTTGTGAAATATAAAATATTATCTCTAAAAATATTAGTGTAGATTGCATTTCATACATTTAAATGGTCATTTTTTGGTAAATGTTATATCTGAATGTCTACAATTGCTACATTATGGGTAGATAATAAATCAAAAGGGCAATAAAGACAATCTTACCAACTGAAAGCATTTATTTCCTCTCTTCCTGGCTCCCATTCCATTAGTTTTACCAAAATACCTCTGAGAAATTGAGAAGGGAGCTCGCTTAGTGTTTGTAACAAAGCTGTCAAAGAGGTCATTTTGAATACAATAGAGTGACCCTTTAGTGTACATGCAAAATTCATTTTACAGACTAATTCTCAAAATGCAGAGGAAAGTTAAGACACCAATACCAACCTGTTCTGGCACAGTTTATTTTTCTTGGTAGTAGCAGGCTGAGGCCAGACAACATGTGCAATGCCCACGCTAATTGGCTGAGGGGCTGACAGAGTTATCTGATTAGTTAGAAGAGGCTGCGGCATCACTGAGTTGTAATGATTGCTGTGTGAAATCATTTTCCTATGGAGAAAGTTCAAAAACTTCAATCTCCTCTTTATTGAGATCTATTTTGCAGACTATTCACAAAGATGTACTTTGTTTTGAACTTACCCCCAGTCTCCAAGCCTCTGCGAAGCAGCCACACCCTCGGAAGTTAGTGTAGCAGTAGCAGGAGCCATGGGTGTTACCTGCTGCCAGGCAGGTACCAGCATCTGCTGTGTTCTGCCAGACCATGTCTGCTACATCAAAACAGAACCACCAAACAAGAGCCACTGAGTTACAGATCATACATCTCAAGCTCAAAGGTATGTTAAAGTAACAACTAATAATTATAAAAGTTAAAGGCAAGAACGTACAAAAAGAATTGAATCCCCATGCACATCACTTTCATTACTTCCCAATAGCACAGGCTGATATATAATAAATAGATCAGCCCCCCTATTTACGTATAAGGAGAAGAGCCCACATACAAAGGAATAATCAATTACTGTTGGGCGAGGTGGCACATGCCTGCACACCTGTAATCCCAATACTGAGGTGGCTAAAACAGCAGGATCACAGGTTCAAACCTAGCCTCAGCAATTTAGTGAGGAGACCCTCAGCAACTTAATGAGAGCCTGTTCCAAACTGAAAAATAAAAAGGGCTGGAGTTGTAGCTTGGAGGTAAAATGCCCCTGGGTTCAAGCCCCAGTGATTTGAATACCAAAAATTAAATAAATTGATAATGGATTATGACCAACCTGAGAGAGAACTCCTGGCCGGATCTGTAGTGGCTGCACAGCTGGGGCCTGAGTTACAAGTGGAACTGTATTGTCTACCCTTATTGAGTAACTGGTGGGTTTACCATGTGCTGTAGGAATACCTGTGGAATAGAAGAGTTATTCAATAAGACACACACAAAGAAACTCCCTCTGATTTAATGTATAAAACTATTTAAAATACAAGCAGATACTTAAACTCTGATTGGCATTATAAAATCATTCCTTCCATAAAACATTCATAGCTCCCTACCTGCATTGTGGTACATCAGCCCAAAATTTGTTATAAAGCTCACTTTATTTTAAAATGCATGCTACACAAAGCTGAATCATTTACTTTTCTTTAATCTTCCATTTCCTTTTCAAGTTTGCTACTGTAGCTTCATTTTCTTTTTAAATAGTTCTCCCACTATGATAAAGGACCCGGAAAGGTAAGTGTGGCTCAACATCCTGATGCCCTAACGATGTTCTTCTGTTCTTCGGGTAAATGTTTTTCTTTTCATAAAAACTTTTAACTATGAAACTGTGGCAAGATCTCACATGCTGCCATCAAAAGAGGATGCATATTTCATAATTCAAAGAACGAATAGTTTACATAAGGGATGGATATTCAGTGATTTTTGAATGGCATATACATTTCAACATCCAAGGGAAAAGCAAAACATAACCAATTCTGCCTAATGTGATGACATAGCAAAGCTTTGCCCAATATCGCTTAATAGTCTAGTGTTTCTAATAGAGAGCTGCTGGAACTCCAGAACAAATGCATTACCATTTTGCTCATCCACTAGGAAAGTTAAAAGGAAAGATTGGCAGCCATGTAAATCGCATTAATGTCGGTGTTTCTGTCTAATTGCACAGCACAGTGCAAATATTAAGTCTTAGAATACTAAACTTTGAGACAGCAAAGTAGAAGTATCATACCCCAGCCTAGAGGCTTGATGAACAAGAGTCTAGGGACACCCCCCCAAGATCAGAAAGTGATTAACTAGAATAAATTCGCTGTGTCATAGTCCTAGGCTACTGCAGTCATCACTTTCAGTATGGACTGGTAGATTATTGTACATGTGCTGGGGATTGAACCACCCCCAGCCCTTTTTAATTTTTTGTTTTGAAACAGGGTCTCACTAGGTTGCTTAGAATCTAAGTTGCTGAGGCTGTACTCAAACCTGCAATCCTCCTGTCTCAGCCTCCCAAGTACCGAGATTTTTTCCTAACTGATCTTTTTACACTTTCCAAAAGGCATGTCTTGATGAGCAAATTCTCCAAGAAATGATATTTAGTAAGCACACATAGGCAATGTATATATACTGCAGCAATAGACAATCTCTTTGAGAAAAGAAGTAGAATTCACTTTGACAAGGATGAAAAGAGAATGAACTCAAATCCAAACAAAAATCATATTGCCCTTAATTCCTCTCCATAAGGAACGGCTGAAGTGAGAAGAATTCCACTGCAATCTTCTCTTCATGAGATCTAGTTTCTGATCAAATTCAGCAGTGGGTAAAGATCCCAATTTTTATGTGGTTATTAAGTTAGCTAAAGCTTTATCTTTGTTTTATTAGATTTGCTTTAATACTTGAAGAAGCAAGCAAAAAAAGCCTATGAAAACTGTTTTAGTATAACAGAGGAGAACTTTGCTGGAATGCATTTGACTCTAAAATACTAGTTTTGATCCAGATAGGATGAATAACTTTTCAGGTTGCTAGATAATTACATGTATGTATGTATATATGTATATATGTATCTAACTGATTGATTGACTGATGCCAGGGATTGAACCCAGGGGCATTTTGCCTCCAAGTTACATCCCCAGCCTTTTAAAAAAAATTATGTATTTATTCATTTATTTTACTTTACTTTTTGTGGTACTAGGGATTGAACTCAGGGGCATTCTACCTCTTAGTTATAACCCAGCCCTATTTTATTTTTTATTTTGAAACAGGATCTCAGTAAGTTGCTGAGAGCATTGCTAAATTGCTGAGGCTGGCTCAAACCTGCAATCCTCCTGTCTCAGTCTCCACCACACCTGGCTGTAAATTATAATTTAAAAAAATACTTTCAGCTGGGCATGGTTGCGCACACCTGTAATCCCAGTACTTGGGAGGCTGAGACAAGAGGATCGCAGGTTTGAGGCCAGCCTCAGGAAATTAGTGAGGCCCTCCACAACTTAGTGAGACACTGTTTCAAAATAAAACATAAAATAGGGCTGGTGGTGTAGCTCAGAGGTAGAATGCCTCTGGGTTCAATCCCTAGTAACACACACACACACACACACACACACACACACACACACACACACAATACTTTCAAGTCAGACATGGTGTAAAGAACAAGACTATAACATTTTGGGACAGAGTTCCTTTGACTAAAAATTTAAAGAACTGAGCTCTTAGACACTTTAATGTTTAGTAATGACAGACAGATAAACATACTTACCTGAACATCTAGAGCTTGATACTCAGGATAGGGCAACCCATATCTTTTCAATCTCATTAATTTCTATTAAGATATTTTATCATGCTAGACTCTACAGGAAATACATTTGTCATGTGATTAATTTTATTAATGACTGGAATGGAGCTCCAATCAAGAAATAAGTGTCAGCCAGGAATTATGGTACACACCTCTAATTTCAGTACTTGGGAGGCTGAGACAGGAGGATCACAGGTTTGAGACCAGCCTCAGGGACTTAGCAAGACTCAGCAACCTAGTGAGACCCTGGTTTTTGTTTGTTTTGTTTTGTTTTGTTTTGTGGTGGTGGGGATTGAACCCAGAGACATTCCACATCCAAGCTAGCCCTATTTTTTATTTGGAAACAGGGTCTTGCTAAGTTGCAAAGAGCCACACTAAGTTGCGGAGGCTGGCTTCAAACCTGGGATCCTCCTGTCTCAGCCTCCCAAGGTACTGGGATTACGGGTATACACTACCACACCCAGCTGAGACCTTGTTTTAAAACAACAACAAAAAAGCCGGGTGTGGTGGCACACATTTGTAATCCCAGTACTTGGGAGGCGGAGACCGGAGGATCTGGGTTCATAGCCAGCCTCAGCTACTTACTGAGGCCCTCCGCAACTTCGAGAGAGCTGGTTTCAAAATAAAGTATAAAAAATAGGGCCAAGGGTGTAGCTCGGAGGTACAACGCCCCTGGGTTCAATTCCCAGTACCGCAAAATAAATAAATAAGTACATAAATAAAACAAAAAAATTAAGGTCTTTTTTCATTTTATTATTTATTTATTTATTTATTTATTTATTTTGCAGTACCGGGGATTGAACCCAGGGACATTCTACCTCCGAGCTACACCCCCGGCCCTATTTTTTATTCTTTATTTTGAAACAGGGTCTCACTAAGTTGTGGAGGGCTTCACTAAGTAGCTGAGGCTGGACACGAACCCGGATCCTCGTGTCGCAGCCTCTCAAGTACTGGGATTACAAGCATGTGCCACCAAGCCGGGCTTCTTTTTATTTTTTTAAAGGGGATGTAGCTTGGAGGTAGAATGCCCCTCGGTTCAATCCCCAGTACCATGAAGGAAGGAGGAGAAGAGAAGAGAAGAGAAGAGAAGAGAAGAGAAGAGAAGAGAGGAAGACAAGCAGGCTGGCTCATTGGTCTAAAGGCTATTGAAGAGCTGAAATTAAATTAAAATGTAGCACTAAAAGAAAAAAATATATTTAATAAACAGATGCCTAGACTTGTTTAAAAATAATACATATCTAAATTTAGAATAAAATTTAAATGAAAGAGTACCTTGAATAGCTGGTGGACAGATAATCAGTGTCTGCTGAAAAGCATCACCGCAACCAAACTGTGCAGTTCCCGCCTGTAGAGGTATCCCATGGTGCACAACCGAGTGAGCAGACGTGGTCAATGCCTGAAACAGTCAATGCAGTGTACATTACACACAAAAGTCTTCCAACTGCTACATACGCGCTGCATAAAGAGAATCCACACATGCGTCTTAAAATCATTGTTCTCCAACAAAAATGGACCAAGAAAATGAAAACAAAAGCAAACTGACCAAAATAAAATTTAAAAACTGATTCTTTTGATAGAGTTGTGGCATAAAAGGGCAAAGTGAAAGATATAGAAAGAATGAAAAATGAAAGGGAAAAAATGAATTTGAGTAGATTATGTTCCAATTGTTACCCTGAAATTTTAAATTTAATAGAAAATTCTCTCCCGCCCTGTACCTTTTAACTACCGACATGAAATTTCTGTATATCTCAAAAGCAAAATGAACAATCATAAAAATGTTTTTAAGAGTATACATTATTATCTACTGTAAGTTCTTACCTGACTTCTTAATGTTCCAATTTTAGTAAAATTTGCCGTCAGTGCAGCAGTACTACTTGAAGCAACTGGTCTTAAAAGTGAAGTTTTAGTGTGATTATTTGGGTCACATGAATTTGGGTGGGACTTACAAATATCCATAATATGAAAACAAGACTTTACACTGCAAAAGACAAAGTTAAAAGTATTGCAATATTACTTTAAATGCTTAGAGTAGTTTAAAATTAAAGTATATTTAAAATTAAGTTATTCAGAAAAGAATAAAATTCTATGATTTGCACTTAATATACTTATTTCCAATTTTCATCCTGATAGGAAATCCTACAAGAAAAGACTGAATTTCGAAGCAAGTAAAAGTATTACCATTAGGCTGGGCGTGGTGACGCATGCTTGTAATCCCAGTACTTGGGAGGCTGAGACCGGAGGATCCGGGCTTGCGGCCAGCCTCAGCTACTTAGTGCGTCACCACGCCCGGCTCACCTGCAATATATTTTTAAGACAGCAAAACAATGAGGCTTTTTTTTTTGGTTAGTAGACAGTATTTTTATGAACCCTACCCTAAATATTTTTTTCCTAAGTTTTCTAGATCTCCACACCACTAAATTAATGGTACCAACTTAATGGTTATAATGTTATTTTCAAAGTGATTGTCTATGAAATCTAGTAGGACATGTTGAAGCATTTGGGAGGAAATGTAATCAGGCTGTATAAAATTATCAGTTTTAAGGACAATTCCCGATAATGAATATTGGTTCATCCCTATCCTTCTTCATTTAGTCTTTTTAAAGCAGTAAATGGCCAGGTGTGGTGGCGCACGCTTGTAATCCCAGTACTTGGGAGGCTGAGACAGGAGGATCCGGGTTCGCAGCCAGCCTCAGCTACTTAGTGAGGCCCTCCACAACTTAGTGAGACCCTGTTTCAAAATAAAGAATAAAAAATCAGACTGGGTGTAGCTCAGAGGTAGAATGCCCCTGGGTTCAATCCCCAGTACCACCAAAAAAATAAAAAATAAAAAGTAAGAATTAAATGAAGTTGTTTTAAGTCATTAACCATTCTCTTCATCCCATTAAAAAAAGGTGTGGAACTCAAAAAAATTAAGATTTTTCCAAAGAATCTTTGATAAGGCCTTCAGAATTTGAACATATATTTTTCTCTAAGCCCATTTTTTAAAAGAACTCTTTTTCTTCCAGAATGCAAAAGAGCAAAAGGAGAAAAAGGAAAGCAAAAATGTAAAGGTAATGGAGTTTCCAGGACTCAAAAGAAGTTAGGCTCTAAAGTCTGTGAAAACTGAAATATGACTTGGAAGAGGAAACTTAACATTTCCCTTTATATATCCTTTTGTTTAGGTAAAAATGTCAAGTAAAAACAAAACCACTTACTCTTATTTTTAGTGTGGTATTTTTGGGAGAAAGAACACTGGACTGCAAATTCAAATTTGATCTAGTTATACTCTGCCACTTACTAGTCTGTGTGAACTTGGCCAAGTTAGTTCAATTTCTTTGACTCTTTTTACTTATATTTAATGAAGAAAAATTATTTTTCTAACACAATGATTTTCTATAGACACATATTGTTATTTTTCAAGAACCAATTTAAAAGATGATAAACTGACATACTGGTTGCTATGAGGGAAATCTAGAAGATGTTTCATATTAACAAAAGGGTGGTTCAGGGTCTCAACTGGAGTAATTCTTAAGTCTGCATCAATCAGCAACATTTTCTTCAACAGATTAACAAATTCTCTTCTATCAGCTTTCTCAGCCAAAAGATCACTTCCTTCCAAATCCATCACTGTGTTCACCTAAGAAAGTAAAATTTCAAGACATCAAATAAACATTAGCCATAGAAAGTAGGATATGTTAAAATTTCAGTTTAAAAGAATACAGAAAAGAATAGGGAACTACAATCATTTGAAATGAAGAGGAACAACTGAAATTAATAAATTCTCAAAATCTTTCAAGGTACCAAACAGGATTCAAAGCAAGGAAAAAAATTTTTTTCAGTAAACAAATATCCATTTCTAATGAGATAATAGGAAATAGATGTCTGCTTGCTATGATTTTTCCTTTTATATAAAATACTTTTACTAAGTAACAGGATAGGTAAACTAAAAAGTTGATAAAGACAAATGCAATTTAGCTCCTGAAACGGTGAAAACTTGGAAGCAATTTCATTTGAAAAGCATAAAAATAGCAAGCACTCCATAGCCTCATTAGAAAATGAGTAACATGTTTTGGCATTCATGGCATTCAAAACTACCATCTTAAGTACGTGAGATTAACAAATGAGACTACGGTACTCACATGCGCTATATCATCCAGACTGTTGAATATGTACTTTCTGGCTTCTTTGGATTTCATTCCTGTCTCTGCCTCATGCTCTTCCAGTGTCTTATTGTATATACCAAAGAGGAAAATAATATATTAGTACCCACCACTTACAAACTTCTATTTCTTTAATCCTGGCACATTTAGTCTAATACATTGAGTATTCTAAGGCAACAGTAGTTTCAAAAGAGTAACTATCAAAAATGTATTTTCTAGCCAGCCATGGTGGGGCACATGCCTGTGATCCTAGTAGTTCGAGGCTGAGACAGGAGGATCATAGGTTCAAGGCCAGCCTCAGCAATTTCATAAACTTAGTGAGACGCTGTTTCAAAAAACAAAAAGGGCTAGGGTGTAGCTCAGAAGCAGAATGCCCCTGGGTTCAATTCCTGTACAAAAAAGTACATATGTTTCTAAAAATACAAAAATTAAAATGCCATAGTTCGGTTTAGACAAAGAAAAATATTACATATATAATAAACTCCTTTGAAAAGTAATTATTATAAAATTAATCATTGAGTATATTTACTTATCCCCAAAATTCCTATTCCAACACACTTGAGATATGTATTAAGTGGCTAGATTCAATCCCTGTCCTATAAAGCTTAATAATGTAGAACTAAGTGGAAAAGATAAACATATAAAACAAATGTAGATACACACATAACAGTTAAAAATCATTAAAGAAGAGTTAATTATGTTATCAGGTTAGCAAATGAGCTGTTATTCTGAAGGGACTTTCTTAAAGAGAGGTCAGAAATGAAAATTCAAAAGAATGGAATGCAATAAAATAAAAATAGGGGCCAGGCGTGGTGGCCCACGCTTGTAATCCCAGTACTTGGGAGGCTGAGACCAGAGGATCCGGGTTCACCGCCAGCCTCAGCTACTTAGTGAGGCCCTCTGCAACTTCGTGAGAACCGATTTCAAAATAAAGGATAAAAAATAGGGCTGGGGGTGTAGCTTGGAGGTAGAATGCCCCTGGGTTCAATCCCTGGTACCGCAAAAAAAAAAAAAAAAAAGGCATGGAAGATATTATCCATGTATACTGAAGAATTTTAGAAAATCATTTCTATAGGTTTTATTAATGAATTACCTTTAATCTCCAACCAGAATGAGACATATCTGTTTCTCTGCAAAAGAATCTTGTGGATTTCGTACCCACATTTAACAGCTGTTCTCCTGGTAAACCTTGAGTCTGAGAAATGTATCGAATCTGAAAAATAATTCAAAAAACAGTGTTTATTCTTTCATGTAATTAAAATTAACTGAATATTCATCTCAGACACCATGCTAGATGTTAGGTCAGAAATGAAAAGATTAGCCCCTCAATAAATTCATAGTTTAGTGGGAAACATACAAGGAAACAATTATAATACAGTGTTTTAAGTACCATAATAAATGTATGCTTTAAGAAAAGCCAGAGAAGGCATACCTAAGTAATTGTCATGAAAGAAAGATACTTGGGAAAATGCTGATCTAAGGTTATAATATAAATGTAAATATGGAAAATCAAGAGAGATACGCTAACTTCAAGCCTGGAAGTACAAAGGTTCACTAAGGGAGAAATGGCAAGAGATGAAACTGATCAGGCAAAAAGGTTTATTGAGTTAAGAAGTTTTGATTTTGAGCTTGGCATGATGGCGCACGCTTGTAATCCCAGTACTTGGGAGGCTGAGACAGGAGGATCACAGGTTCATGGACAGCCTCAGCTGATTAGTGAGGCCCTCAGCAACTTAGTGAGATCCTGTTTCAAAATAAAGAATAAAAAATAGGGCTGGGGGTATAGCTCGGAGGTAGAATGCCCCTGGGTTCAATCCCTAGTACCGCAAAAAAAAAAAGTTTCAGTTTTTTTCTAGGAAGTGATAATGGAAAAAAAACTATAGAAACTTAAAGAAGAAATTAAAAACTTGCTTCCCCCCTCCCCGTGATACTAGGGATTGAACCCAAGGGCACTCTGCCACTACATCCTCAGCGCTTTTTAAAATATTTTTCATTTTGAGATAGGATATTGCTAAGTTGCCCAGACTTATCCTGAACTTGAGATCCTTCTGCCTTAGCCTCCCAAGTTACAACTTACATTTTTATAAAGTCATGTCTTAGAATGGGTGAGGGGATGTGGCCAGAGGAGTCATGAAGCAGGGTCTGAACCAAGAGACTGAGTGGAGTTAGAGAGGAGAGTGGGTTTGGGGGAAATTTAGATTGACAGGCTGCATGAATTACTACTGAGGGAATTTGGAGAGAGAACTTCTTTTTTTGTTGTTGTTGTTTTTTTTTTTTTTGCGGTACCAGGGATGGAACCCAGGGGCGTTCTACCTCCAGGCTACACCCCCGGCCCTATTTTTATCCTTTATTTTGAAACCGGGTCTCACGAAGTTGCGGAGGGCCTCACTAAGTAGCTGAGGCTGGCCGAGAACCGGATCCTCCGGTCTCCGCCTCCCAAGTACTGGGATTACAAGCCTGCACCACCACACCCGGCCCTATTTGGAGAGAGAACTTCTAAGAGTCACTGGCATATGTGTGGCTGTCTGTAGAGAGAGAGACATGATTATAGATGAACTCTCCCAAGGGACATACTAAACCTCCAGCATCAGAGTCTATGAACTTAATGTTTCTTCTGTTTGGAATACTTCTCCCAGATACCCATGTGGCTCTCTCACTTCCTTCAGCTCTCAGCTCAAATGTCACCTTATTCATGAGGCCTTCCAAGCCAATCAACAACAGCAAGCTCTGCCCTTCTCAGCACCCTCCATCCTCCTGGCTGTATCTGTCCCCACCATGCTTTGCACCAACTGATATCCTATACATTTGCTTTCCAGTGTCTTACCTCACTCTCCATTAGAATCTAAGTTCCATGAAGGGAGGGACTTTGTTTTGTTTACTTATATATTGTTAGCACTAGTGACAATGCCTGGTACACAGCAGGCCCTCAAATACTGGTTCTCCCCCTTAATGACTTAGGCAGTATAGAATAAACAGGATTTAGAATGGGAGAGATATTTAAGGCCAAAACTGTCCTTCCATCTTCCTTCTTTTTATTTTAACTTCATGAGTGCTCTACTTTACCAATTAGTCCCTCCTCCCCTACATCTTCTATTTCTTCCTCTCTAAAAGCTCTTTCCCCCATACAAATATAATGTTCCATGTTTTCTATTTTAAAAAAAAACAAAGCCGGGCGTGGTGGCTCATGCTTGTAATCCCAGTACTTTGGGAGGCGGAGACCGGAGGATCCGGGTTCACAGCCAGCCTCAGCTCTCTCTCTCTCTCTCTACTTAGTGAGGCCCTCTGCAACTTCGTGAGACCCGGTTTCAAAATAAAGTATAAAAAATAGGGCCGGGGGTGTAGCGCGGAGGTAGAACGCCCCTGGGTTAAATCCCTGGTACCGCAAAAAAAAAAAAAAAGGACAAAACCTTCCTTTACTTAATTCACTTTCTTACTCAGAGAAAATAGCTGAAAATAATAGCCTATTATTATTTAACTTCCCATCCATATCTCAACACACTGCAATCTGAATTTTACTCTCATCAGTCTCATGATAAGGTACTAAGATAAGAAATGTCCTTTTTAAAGTGGACACATCTAACAGTCACATATAAGTCCTTATCTTACTTTGATACTAATGGCTTCCACCTTTTTACTTTAAAACTCTATTTATTCAATTTCTGCAACACTATTCTTTTCTGGTTCTCTTCCTCTTCTCGACACTCTGTAAATGCCCCCCTCCATATGTTCTTTATGTGACACGGCGTTCCACACTTTGGTCTTCCTTCTTTCCCTTACAAGTCCCAAGTGCCTACAGTTTTAGCTCTAAATCTGTATCTAAATCTTTATCTCAAGCTCCAGACCCAACTGTGTATTGACACTCTCCTCCTGGCAGGACGTTAGATGCCTCAAACTGAACATATCCTAAGTTAATTCTTTCTCAAATCTGCGAATCCTTATGTATTTATTTCCTCCTCCGATTAAAAGTAACACCATCCACTCAAATCAGAACCTGAAATTTGCAGCAAGCAAATACCTCTACCTCATCACCCCTCCCCCAAATCCAAAGCTCTAACAATTTTACCTTATTGACAGTTTTCATAACTGCCTTCTCCTCTCCATCCCTATTGCAGGCCTTCTTCAGTTCTGAGATGCATAATTTCACAACCCTGCTCATTATTCAACCTGCATCCACTCTTCTCTAGTGTCCCCATACACTCACCTCCAATTCATGGTTCACACTGCTGCTAGCCATTTTGGAAATATGTAAATCGGATCTGTTACTTCCCTATATGAAGTCTCTTAACAATCATTTAGTGCCTACAGGATGGATTCAAAACCTCTAAGCATGGCCCATGGGTTATCTGACTTTATTTCTTCCCCGCCCTTTTACATTCTTCTCGAACATCAGCCCCAAGTTTGCATATGCCAATTTCTATTTCCTAGATTGCTAACTCTTGCACCAAATCCACATGCCAAACTTTCACTCCTTCTTCAAGACCCAGTTCAAGAATCTTCTCCTAAATCAGCACAGTGGGGCACATGCCTGTAACCCTGTACTTGGGAGGCTGAGACAGGAGGTTCAAGGCCAGTCTCTGCAACTTAGGCCCTTCGCAACTGAGTGAGATCCTGCTTCAAAATAAAAAATAAAATAGGGCTGGGAGTGTAGCTTGAAGGTAGAATGCCCCTAGGTTCAGTCACCAGTACTTAAAAAAAAAAAAACTTCTCTTTGGCCATACCAACCAAAGGTAATTACCCTTCCCTAGGCTATCAACACACCTAGAATATAATAATATTAATGCATCTACAACACAATTATCTTGTACATGTTTATTTTATCATTACATTTGAGCCTCCTGATAATGGTCTAGGTTTTCTCCATACGTGCATCCCAAATTTTATATAAAATGACAACTAAAATCTCCACATTACGAATTAGCTTCATTTCATTAAAATGCTGTCATTCCCTCACTCCAGATAACAAAATTCTTTATTTCAAGAAAACAGAAAATGGAAGAAAAAAGTACTATGAGTTGGGTACCTAGATGTTGCACCATATGGGAAAGCCATTGATTCAATTTTGACAAACATACACAGTGTCTATTATGTGTCAGATGCTAAAGATATGCAGAAGAATAAAATATGGTGCCATTCTTCAAAAGCACATAATTCAGAAGAAGAGATAAATATTTAAGTACATCGTTTGTGATTAAGCTAGTAAGTGCCATTGTGAAGGAAAAAAACAAAAGTGCAAAGAGAGCACAGAGAATCGAGCAATTAAAGTACCTGAGAAGTTGGGATGGCACTAGAAAGCAAAAAAAAAAAAAAAAAAAAAAAAAAAAAAAAAAAAAAAAAAAAAAAAAAAAAAAAAAAAAAAAAAAAAAATCAAAGTGGCAACTGCAGCTCTGAGTTTATAGTGGTCATATGTCTGTCCCGTCTTTTAAGGAGAAAATGCTCCATCTATAATCCATCATTCATGAAGTAACTGACCCTTTGCCTCCTTCATTTCACCTAGATGAAGAGTAGAGACCTAACTCATAAGCAAATAATTAAGAAATTGGCCCTGTGAACTCAACTAGAAATAAGCTATGTGCAGCAGATTTACAATGTGAGACATGTAAGAAATGCCCACTAGTGTTGAGGCATAGCTGAAGGGTTACAGGCAGAGAGCTGCAGTTCGATGCCCATGTAACCTAACCAAAGGTAAGAGTGAGCAGACACTCTGAGTAGTGAGTTAGGATCCGAACAGATAAACACAAGTGAAGAGCAGCCAGGTCTCACGGATGGTCCAGCACCAGAGTAAAGCTCTACCAACACCTATTCATTCTTCTAGCAGTGCCTCAAGTCCAAAAGCACCTCCAGCTTCAAACTTCACAAAACCCAATCACATTACAGTTCCATTCTTGATTGTTGTTGCAGTCCACACATATAAATAAATGTCCCCTACATGATCCAGATTGAGTAGGTCTCTTTGCCATTCAAACAGTCTAATAAAAGTTGAAAACATGAAAGACATTTTTGGGGAGCTAGGGGGTGGAATTAAAATATTGAACTTTGTTTTTCTTATGTAAGACTTGACATTACAAAATATAATTTGAATATACATTCAGACTATTACCTGTTCTGGACAAAATTCTATCTAAATTCCAACATTTTAGAGGAACAATCAACATTTACCAAGTAAATACTATCTGTCCATCTATAAATACTATTTAATTCCCTAGAATACTTTTGATATTTCCCTGGTAAATAATGTTAGGCACTATATATAGATTACTAATAAAGCAGTCTATCTGTAATTGACAGGAAGGAATCCAAGAACTGTAACAATCGGTAGTAGAGCCTTCTCTAAACAGACATGTACGTATGAATAGAAATGAAATGCATAAATGATAAAACATGACATATGATAAGAGTCTTAGCATAGTCAGTACCTAGTTTGATTCAGTACCTAGAATCTAAAATTCAAAGAGGAAGTTACCTTAGAAAGGCTTCAGGACATGATAAAGATGATTAAAGGGCTAGAATACAAACCTCATCAGTAAAAATTAAAATAATATGAATATTTTTCCTAGTGACTCAAATTTGGCCGTGTGTATGTGTATGTGTGTGTGTGTGTGTGTGTGTGTGTGTGTGTATGTGTGTGTTACTAGTGATTGAACCCAGGGGCATTCTTCCTCCAAGCTATACCTCCAGCCCTTTTTATTTTTTATTTTGAAACAGAGTCTTGCTAGGTTGCTTAGAGTCTTACTACATTGCTGAGACTATCCTTGAACCTGCTATCATCCCTGTCTCAGCCTCCCAAGTGCTGGGATTACAAGTGAGTGCCACCATGTCTGGCTGGCTCTTATATATATTATAATCATAGTTCTGCTGTTAAGAACTCTTTTTCACCTCCTTTTAAACTGAAAAAAATTATTTTAGAAGGTTCAATAAAGATTAGACATAAGACACTATCAACAAGAGTTTAGAAAGGGATAAATTACAATATATTTCATAAGAAGTCTTTCTTTTGGTAAATGTTCATGTGCATTTGAAAAGCATGCATTCTAGCCATGCGTGATGGTGCACGCTTCTAATCCCAGTACTTGGGAGGCTGAGGCAGCAGAATCGCAGGTTCGCGGCCAGCCTCAGCAACTTTTGAGGCCCTCTGCAACTTAGTGAGACCCAGTTTCAAAATAAAGAATAAAAAATAGGCCAGGCGTGGTGGCGCACGCTTGTAATCCCAGTACTTTGGAAGGCGGAGACCAGAGGATCCGGGTTCGCGGCCAGCCTCAGCTCTCTCTCTCTCTCTCTCTCTCTCTCTCTCTCTCTCCTTAGCGAGGCCCTCCGCAACTTCGTGAGACCCGGTTTCAAAATAAAGTATAAAAAATAGGGCCGGGGGGCATAGCACGGAGGTAGAATGCCCCTGCGTTCAATCCCCGGTACCACACACAAAA
>PVJS01029870.1:0-24480 GCA_004027185.1 Glis glis
GTCACCCTGAGCCACGGAAGTACTAGAGAGGTAAGAGGGAGTGCGCTAACGAGAGCATTCCTCTTGGGTTAACTTTTGGTGTAAAGCACTGTATTAGGTGCCCTGGGGGGTGTAAACGTGGGAGGCAGATGGCCCTGACTTCGAATGAGCCTATAAGCCACTAGTAGCAGACAGTGAAAGGGACTGACTGACACACCAGCTCAGCCTCAGGTTGTAAATTGAACCCCAGTGAACCGCAGAGGAGACACCCCGACCCCAGCTGGGCTGGATGACTGGGAGTTCTGACCGCTGTCCAACTCTGGACAGGGGAAGAGCTTTGTCAATGGCACAGCAAAGTTGATTCTGTGCTCCGGATATTCCACCAAATGTCAAGAAGGATCCAGGTGAACATTAACAGGAAAATCAGACAAACTGACTTGGTAATTGTCTCGGTCAGCATTGTCACTGCTGTAATCCCAAATGACTGCCACCACACCCCACAGTGTTACTGCTGGTCCACTTTTTTCTTGCACATGCCTATCATCTCATTACTTGGGAGGCTGAGACAGGAGGATTGCAGGTTCACAGCCAGCCTCAGCAACTTAGCAAGGCCTTCTGCAACTTAGAGACCCTGTTTCAAAATAAAGAATAAAATAGGACTGGGGGTGTAGCTCAGAGGCAAATGCCCCATTGGGGTTAAATGTTACTTTTTCCCCTGCTGTCTTCCTTGACATGGGTGGGTCACCACAGCCTCTCCTTTTAGTATCCTTTTAATCCCGTCAACACAGTGCCTTGGGGTTATTTTAGACTCTCTGTTCTTAGGTACAATTAGTAGCTGATTATTAAAACAGAAAGTAAAAAATATACCAAATGGAAACATATCATTTTGGCCAGCCCAGCCCTGGATCCATCAGCCACACACCTTCCCTTTCCTACACCTCCGTTTTCTGAAAGCCGCTAAAGAAACTCACCCTGGGAGGCGTGATTTTTGTCTCTAGACCCTTTACTCTGCCAGTCAAGGTTCCATCCTTTCAGAAGCCCTTTCTGTATGTGATTTTCATGATATGACAAGCATGTCCTGGGTTTCCTTCTATTCTCCTCTCCACCCTCCACTCCAGCTCTGTGCGCTGTCGGCTCCCCCACCTCCACCTTGCTCTTTATGGCCGGCTGCCTCGCCGATGACCTCGCTGGGAACTTAGTTCCCGAGAGCCAGGACTTCTCTCAGCTTCCTGTTCCTTCCCCCAAACATCCATGGGTGCCCATGCCCCCGCGCATACTTCTACAATCTCAAAAGCACTCCTGTGATGGCTAAGAGAGATAATGAAAACGGTTTTAATCCAGAGCAGCTTTGTTCATTATCTATTCCTTCAGGTCTGGGACAGGGCCCAGCAATCTGCATTTTAAACCAGCACCTAGAAGATTCTGATGCATCAAATTTTATCAACTATGTATTGTGTACCCTTTCGAGGGGACAAAGCAGCCAAACGCCTCCTCTTCATAAATTCGCATTTCGGTGGCGTCTGAAGGTGGTCTTGGGAAACACTGAGCAGGGCTTGGTCTCATCACGGTCACCACTTATCAGCTCCCTCCCCTCCTACCCAGCCATCTCCACCTTGCCGCCCCATACTTCTGGGCTCGCGTTTTACTTCCTTTCCAAAATCACTGCGCCAGCTTCCACCGGTCTTTGCGTGGCACCTGACTAATCTTTGTGATCCCAAATCTGAACATGCTGCTCCTCCCCCTTTAACGCCTGCTCTTGGATCTCTGTGGAAGCCTCAGCTGTCGGCTGCACTAGATGCTGGTTATGTCAGCCACTCCCTCAGAGGGCTGCTCCCTATAGCCCAGGCCTGTGTCATTTGTCTTTGAATCTCCTGAACCTTGCATCATACCTACCACAGTAGGTATTCAATAAATACATGTTGAGCCTGGCACGGTGGTGCATGCCTGTAATCTCAGCAACTTGGGAGGCTGAGGCAGGAAGATGGCAAGTTCGAACCCAGCCTCAGCAACTTAGCAAGACCCTGCCTCAAAATAAAAAAATAAAAGTAACTTAGTGGTAGAGCGCCCTGGGATTCGATCTCCAGTACAGGAAAAAAAAAATCTATCACCAACACAACCATATATACATATATATGGGGGGGAGAGAGACTAAAGTAATAATTTCCTGATACAGAGTAGTAACAGGAACATACAGTAACTACTGACAGTCATTCCCATTCCATTTAGCTGAGAATCCATTCTTGGTCTTGCTGATGCTCTTGTATCACAGGACGGTGGCGACACCACTTGGAAATACCAGTGAGTGGGTACACATGCCACCGGTCCCAGCAACGGGTGGGTGAGGTGTTATGGGTTTACCGTTAATTGCATCTAACATAAAAAAAAAATGATGGTCAAATTGGTTCTGCAAACCATAAGTAAACGCAAATATCTTTAAAAGGTAGTATTTTAGCCGGGCGTGGTGGCGCACACTTGTAATCCCGGTACTTGGGAGGCCGAGACCAAAGGATCCGGGTTCGCGGCCAGCCTCAGCTACTTAGTGAGGTCCTCCACAACTTAGTGAGACCCTGTTTCAAAATAAAGAATAAAAAATAGGGCTGGGGGTATAGCCTAGAGGTAGAATGCCCCTGGGTTCAATCCCCGGTACCACAAAAAAAAAAAGGTAGTATTTTGAGCCTGCAGAGTAGAATTTTCTTTTTTCCTTTCTTTATTTTTCTCTTTCTTTATTTTTCATTTATCTTGTTTTGGCAGATGCTTGCTCAGAAATCTGGTAACATTATCAACATGTCCTCGGTGGCCTCTAGCATCAAAGGTAGGAGTGCATCCCATTCTCTGGGGTTCATAGTACACACACACACACACATACACACACACACACACACACACACACTTTTGTGAGCTCTGAGTTTGAGAATAAGCATAGCTGAGATTTTTTTTTTTAAATATATAAACCAGGCATGGTGTCACAAACTTGCAATCCCAGTACTTGGGAGGCTGAGACAGGAGTGTGTGTGTGTGTGTGTGTGTGTGTGTGTGTATTTCAAAACCGCTGTTTTACAAAATTGGTATTAAGTTTCTTAACCATCAGACCTATTGCCATAGACATAAGCCAGTCATAAAAGTAAATGAAAATATCTTTTCTTTGCCTTCCTTTTTATTCCTTCTAATGGATATGGAAGTGAACATTGAGTTGGGGGAGGGAAACATTTATCATTTAATTAATCAAAAATGATGTGTTGAGCTGGGTGCCATGGCACGCACCTGTAATCCCAGCTACTCCGGAGGCTAAGGCAGGAGGATCACCAGTTCTAGTGCAGCCTGGGCAACAAGGTGAGACTCTGTCTTAAAAAAGAAAAGAAAGAAATCATGTATTTGAAATCACTCTGCAAAACTGTAAAGGCATTTACAAAAGTTAACATCAACTTCTATTTCTCAGAAAAAAAGTTTTTGTTTTGTGGTATTGGGGATTGAACCCAGGGGCATTCTAACTCTGAGCTACACCCCCAGCCCTATTTTATTTCTTTACTTTGAAACAGGATCTCACTAAGTTGCTGATGGCCTCACTGAGTTGCTGAGGCTGACTGTGAGCCTGTGATTCTCCTGTTTCAGCCTCCCAAGTACTGGGATCATAGGCATGTGGCAAGAAAAAAGTTTTTTAAAAAATAATGTACTGATATCCTGCCCCCCCCCAAAAATTTCAGTCCAAAAGTGGGAGAAAGGTAGGCAAATACCATCTTCTGCAGTATGGTAGTGTTAAAACAGGTTTGTACACAGAGCCATTGCAATATGGGGAAGGAAACTCAGCCTGCGGGTTTGAGGACTGCTTCACACGGACAGTTGATCTGGCCCCAGAATGAGAAGTCAGGTTGAAGGATGAGGGCGGTGGTGCAAAATGGAGACAATGTCACAGCCTGGCACAGATGGACTTGTAATTTAAGATGAAATAGCTACTCCTGAGATAATGTTCCCTGTCCTTGCAGAGACGCGCAGGTTAACATGCTGGTTTAACTATTTTAGTTTTGTTTGGTTTCTCCTTTACCATTACCTTCTTTTGGAATCTGCCTATGGATTATACTAAGAAAAGCAGTCTGCTGTTGTGAACTAAGAGCTGCACCTCAACACCTACATCTCGACTGAGTCGCGCCTATACTGATGCTATTTTCCCAGATTCAGAAACTGACACTATTAAGGGAGAAAACCTGACATCTTTTTTTTTTTTTTAAGAAGAGGTGGATGGGGAAGCATGAAAATAGCTACTGGGGAAATGTGTGTTCCTTTTCTAAAAGAGACTGTGTTTCTGATTCCCTCCATTCCACCCGTGCCCCCCTCAGGTGTGGTGAACAGGTGTGTCTACAGCACCACCAAGGCGGCGGTGATCGGCCTCACCAAGTCGGTGGCCGCGGACTTCATCCAGCAGGGCATCAGGTGCAACTGCGTGTGCCCGGGTGAGTCGGCACCGCGGGCCGCGGGCCCCTCTCTGAGGGACGTCTACAGACGCTTGTTTGCCAGTGTTAAATTTCATTCTGTCCCTGGAAAAAGTTCAAAAGAAAGGGTCTCACCCTCCTGAGCTAACAGCCCAATTGTAAGTTGGGAAGGAGATCCTAAGTCATTAGGAATGAGCCACAGGTGCGAAGCATTTAATGCCACCCATTAAAGGTGTGGGGGACAATTCAGAATCAAGAGGATAAGAGACAACACTTGCCAGGGCCTGGTGTTTGGGAAACAGACCAGGCAGCCTTGTCAGGAGAAAGATGAAAAGAAGACCATGCCCACAGGCCACGGGGAGAAAGTAAGCAGAGCCTGAGAACACAGGGATCTACCTGAGTCACGTAAGTCACCCAGGGTCGTTCATATCAAAAGGAGGTGGTAACTTTCTGTATGCTATAAAAGGAGGCCAGCAGACTATGGCTTGCAGGCCAAATCTACCACTTGTTTTGTCTAATAAAGTTTTATTGGAATATACCACACCTAATTTGCTTATGCATTGGCTACAACTGTTTTCATACTACAAAAGCAGAGTTGAGTGGTTGCAATAGATGAAATGGTTCTCAAAGCCAAAAATGTTTGCCATCTGCTTCTTTATCAAAAAAGTGTGCAGCTGGGCGTGGTGGTGCACGCTTGTAATCCCAGTACTTTGGGAGGCGGGGACCGGAGGATCCGGGCTCGCAGCCAGGCTCAGCTCTCTCTCTCTGTCTCTCTCTCTCCCTGTCTCTCTCTCTCTCTACCTAGTGAGGCCCTCCGCAACTTCGTGAGACCCGGTTTCAAAATAAAGTATAAAAAAATAGGGCCGGGGGTGTAGCGCAGAGGTAGAACGCCCCTGGGTTCAATTCCTGGTACCGCAAAAAAAAAAAAAAAAAAGTGTGCAGACCCTCATATAAGGGAAAGAAAAACAGGACTCCCTTGTTTTCAGTAACTGTGGGTATGTCTGTTAGATAGATATGCCCTTTTACCTGGTTCCACCAACCCTAAATGAATAGAGGATTATAAGGATTATTAATGTCCTCTGAAAAGAAATATTGCATATCCACAATCAAGGTTTTCAGTAGTTCACAGCTGGTCTTGGGGGCTTTTGGAGGAGCTTTTTAAAAAAATATTTGTGGTACTGGGGTTTGAACCTGGGGGTATTCTACCTCCAAGCTAAACCCTAGCCCTTTTTATTTTTTGTTTTGAAACAGGGTCTTGATGGGTTGCTGAGAGTCTCACTAAGTTGCTGAGGCTGATCTCTTAAGTTGTGATCCTTCTGTCTCAGCCTCTCAAGTACTGGGATTACAGGCATATGCCACCATGCCTGGCTGGAGGACCATTTTAAAGTTACCTATGGGATCTTTCCAAACCTGAAGGTCATGACAGCATCATGGGGATGGGGACATGCATCATGGGGAGTGGATGGGAAGAGCTGTGGTTCATTTGGAAAGTCCCATGGGAGATTCTGCTTAAATCCTGGGTTGAAAAGCACTGACTTGAAGAGGAAAAGCTACTAAATATCCTTCAAGCTACAGAATCCCAATGCTTGAGATGTTCTGCTTGATTTTTCTTGGAGTGGAAATGCACGTTTAGATTATACTATGAAAATAGGAGAAAACCAGAGAGAGTTTTGCTGGGTTTTGGTGTACACATCTGGTGTTACTTGAGTATAGCTATTCTTGGTGCCATTTTACCCAGAGGAATAAATGGCAAAATGATTTGGAAAATGTGGTTGTATCAGCAGCTGGATTTTTCATAAGATTGGAAAATATGTTATCAAACTCCCTGGAACAAGGAACTGGCAGTGATTCATGGAGCCAGACACAGAGGAAACCAGAGGAGGAGTGAGTGTGTCTGGGACCAGTTGTGAGTCACCAGTCTCCATCCGATACGTGTGGATCATGGTACAGTGTCAGTTTGCACTGCAGACTGACAGAATCCAGTGAATCCAGGATCCAGCAGAATCCAGTGACCGTGGCATTTATCTGAAGGCATGGGTTTGCTCTACAGTTTCATTCAACAGCCGTTGGTACAGGCCACATGTAAGATACAATGCCCATTCACTCCGGTGAGAAGAAGCTCTTAAAGCTGTAAAGATTTTTTTTTTTTTGCGGTACTGGGGATTGAACCCAGGGGCGTTCTACCTCGAGCTACACCATCAGTCCTATTTTTTATTCTTTATTTTGAAACAGGATCTCACTAAGTTGTAGAGGGCGTCACTACGTAGCTGAGGCTGGCCGCGAACCCAGATCCTCCAGTCTCAACCTCCCAAGTACTGGGATTACAAGCATGTGCCACCACACCTGGCAAAGCTGTAAGGATTTTGAAGAGAGTGTTTCTGGACAATTAAGCTGCACATTGTTGGTAAAATTTTGGACTTTAATGAGATTATTGATAAAGGAAGTGAAGAAAATATTGGAAACTGGATAAAAGGGTACCTCTGTTCCTACAGTAACGTGAAGGTAGAAAATCTTCCTAATGAACTGGGCAATCTAGCAGAGGTAGTTTCCACCCAGAGTGTTGACAGTGCTTATAGAAAAATGTGAAGCCGGGCATGGTGGCGCACGCTTGTGATCCCAGTACTTGGGAGGCTGAGACCAGAGGATCCGGGTTCCTGGCCAGCCTCAGCTACTTAGTGAGGCCCTCCACAACTTTGTGAGACCCGGTTTCAAAAATAAAAGATAAAAAATAGAGCCAGGGGTGTAGCTCGGAGGTAGAACGCCCCTGGGTTCAATCTCTGGAACCGCAAAAAAAAAAAAAAAAGTGTGAGAAGAGACATAGAGCCTAAAGAAAGTACTTCAAATAGGAGATGGGATTTCTGATTTGGAAGATTCTCAGCCTCTCAAAAAAAAAAAAAAAAGAAAAAAGAAAATGACGCTAAAACTAAGAGATGTTTTTCGAGCAAAGATCGAATCTCTGGCATTCTCAGGGACATGGTCTAAATATGAAGCTGAGGGTGTAAAATCACTTGGAACAACTTCAGAAAGATCACGATTCCCCACAATACTGTTCAGTGGGGGGGGGATACTCTAAAAAGAATCACAGATTATATGAGTTAACAAAAAAGTCGGAGAACTTGATGAAGAGGCATGTGACTTAAGTGGACTTTACATTTTTAGTGTCATTCTTATATTTCTTTTTAAAAGAAAAACAACTTTAAATTAGGTTTTTTATTAGGAACTTAAAACAGTGGTTAAAAACAGGAATTTGAAACCAATGAAAATAGGCAAGATGATGAGAAAAATTTCGAGTCAATTAGATTATCTAGGACGGTGGCAGGTGTGGAGCTGACCCCAAGGGACCCCACAGTGAACCTGACAGCAGAGAATGTTTTTGGGATCACTGAGGCAAACTGGATTCTTGAACTGGCAATGCACTTATATGATTTCTTCCTGCACCTCAGGATGGTTGTGAGGATAAGTTGAGATGATACATGTAAAAGCACTTAAATTCAGCTGGGCATGGTGGTGCACACATGTAATCCCAGTACGTGGGAGGCTGAAACAGGAAGATTGCAGGTTCAAGGCCAGCCTCAGCAATTTACAAGACCCTGTTTCAAAACAAAAAATAAAATAGGGCTGAGGGTGTAGTTTGGAGGTTGAATGCCCCTGGGTTCAATCCCCAGTACCCCCCCAAAAATGCTTAAAATCCATCCATCATCATGTAAATACAATGTGACTAAAATATATGTCCTGGAGAATGCTGGGTAATTCACCCGGAACCCCTGCCTAGTGTCACATAAAAGTATAGTATGTGTTTTTAAAAAATATGGTGATGAGCTGGGCATGGTGGCACACACTTGTAATCCCAGTACTTGGGAGGCTGAGACAGGAGGATCGCAGGTTCACAGCCAGCCTCAGCTACTTAATGAGGCCCTCCGCAATTTAGTGAGACCCTGTTTCAAAATAAAGAATAAAAAATAGGGCTGAGGGTGTAACTTGGAGGTAGAATGCCTCTGGGCTCAATCCCCAGTACCGCAAAATTAATTAATTAATTAACTAATTAATTAATTAATTAAAAATATGTTATTAGAGATGTTATATGCCTATTAATTAAGAGGTCAAGCAGGCCGGGCATGGTGGTACACACCAGTAATCCTGATACTTGGGAGGTTGAGAGAGTAGGACCACAGGTTCAAGGATGGCCTCAGCAAGAAGTCAGACTCTCATCAACCTAGCAAGACCCTGTTTCAAAATAAAAATAAAATAGGGCTGGGGGTATAGCTCAGAGGTAGAATGCCCCTGAGTTCAATCCCCCGTAACACACACACACACACACACACACCCCAAAAAAAGAGGTCAAGCAGGCAAAGGTAAAATTGTTATTTTAAGTCAAAGGAGAAGGGTTTCAGTAATTGTTGTATCATAAAGAAAAGAAATTTAAAGTTTATCAATTTCTTTTTCTGTTTAAGCAAATAACCAAGTTGAATATCTCCCTCTGATTTAGGAACGGTTGATACCCCATCTCTGCAAGAAAGAATACAAGCCAGAGGAAATCCTGAAGAGGTATAATTAGCGTTTTAAATGTTTAAACATTTTGGTTTAAAAAATGCCCTCTTTCTTATGGAGGGTAGGCAAAAGGTAGAACAGTGGTTGCCAAGACAAGCGGCAGAGGGGAATAGAAAGTTAGTGCTTAATGGGTATCAAGTGTCATTTCTGCAAGAAGAAAAGATTTCTGGAGACAGATGGTGGTGTTGTAGTATAATAATGTGAATGTACTTTACACGACTGAATCATACACTTAAAATGGTTAAGACAGTAAATTTTATGCCATGTGTGTTTTACACTTTTTTTAGAAGCCCTCTTCTCTCAGATCAGCTTCCTGGTCTGTCGTGGGGTCTGTGAGTTCTACTATATCATGTATAGTTTGAGTAACTTGGGTGAAAGTCACTGCAACCCTGGCTGAAGATTCATCAAGGCAGCTGTGGATTCCTCTTGAAGAAGTTACAGGTGGGCACGCTCATCAGCTAACACCACTGATGTCTGGAATGGTCTCTGTTCACAGGCACTGAATGATTTCCTGAAGAGACAAAAGACTGGAAGATTTGCAACCGCGGAGGAAGTAGCCCTGCTCTGTGTGTATTTGGCTTCTGATGAAGTAAGCACTACGCTTCTGGGAGTTCTTTATCCTCCATCACATTTGGCTAGTTTTTTCTTATCAACATAATGTCATCTACAGAGTCAATGGCATATATATGCTAAGATGCTTCGTTTACAAGATTAAGTTCTGACTTAATTTTTTCCAGTACTGGGGATAGAAGCCAGGGGCACTCTTCACTGAGCTGCATCTCCAGTCCCTTTTATTTTGTATTCTGAGACAGAACTTAGTTATGAGGCCGGCCTCAATCTTGTGATCCTCCTGCCTCAGCCCCCAGAGTCACCTGCACCACCATGCCCAGCTTCTTCATTCAACTTTAAAATCTCAAAATCTCAAAGCAAGGAAAATGGAGGATTAAAAAAGTTAAAGGGATCACTTTTCTGAGATACAGCTGCTTTCAAAAAGTATAACTGGGGAGGAGTGGTAATGCACACCTGTAATTTCAGCTACTGAGGAGGCTGAAACAGGAAGATGGCAAGGTCCAGGCCAGCCTGGGAAACTTAGCAAAACCCTGTCTCAAAATAAATTGGAGGGCACTTGCTTAGCATGGACAAGGCCCTGGGTTTGTTGGGGAAACCCTGAGTAAATATTAGTCAAATAACAGAATCTCCAGCGTTGTGAGAGCTTCCGGTGAGAGGGTGAGAGGGTGAGAGGGTGAGACAATGAGAGGGTGAGAGGGTGAGAGGGTGAGAGGGGGTGAGAGAGTTGACCAGATTTAGTTGTGCTCAGGTGATATACCGTTGGCATGCGGTGCTTTTGGTTTTACTGATGACTTGTTTGGGAGAATTCCACCGGCTATTTTTCCTATTATTTGTTTATCATCATGTATGAGGATTCCTAATTCTCTCTTCTCCTTTGCATCCGTTTAGCAACCATTTTCTTTTTTTTTTTTTTTTTTTTTTTTTTTTTTTGCGGTACCGGGGATTGAACGCAGGGGTGTTCTACCTCCGCGCTACACCCCCAGCCCTATTTTTTTTTTTATACTTTATTTTGAGACTGGGTCTCACGAAGTTGCGGAGGGCCTCACTAAGTAGAGAGAGGGAGAGAGAGAGAGAGAGAGAGAGAGAGAGAGACAGGGAGAGAGCGAGAGAGAGCGTGTGTGCGCACGCGTGCGCGAGCTCAGGCTGGCCGCGAACCCGGATCCTCTGGTCTCCGTCTCCCAAAATACTGGGATTACAAGCATGCACCCGGCTAACCATTTTCTTCCGTATAGTCTATTTTATATCTTCTTCCTTTTTTGGGGGGGTACTAAAGGTTGAACCCAGAGTCATTCTACCTTTGAGCTACACCCCCAGCCCATTTTATTTTTTATCTTGAAATAGGGTCTCGCTAAGTTTCCGAGGGTGGCCTCGAACCTGTGATCCTCCTGTCTAAGCCTGCCAAGTACTGGGATTACAGGTATGTGCCACCATGCCTGACTTATTTATATTTTCAAATGGCATATAGCTGAGAAAGCCAAAACACTATTACAGGTGGAGCACAGAACATCCTCTTTTGTTTTATGTCCTTGAATATTACATAAACAAGGAACCGCGATGTCTGGGAAGATGGCAGTGAGGCAGCCTGATACTGTCAGTTAGCTCCTCTTTACAGTAATCTGGTGCACACCAGATGGTTGGTGAATGTGAAAAACATGGGGGCTGAAATGTTGTAGTGACAGAGCAGTTACCACTTCTCAGAACTCTTAGCAATCGTTGATAGCTGGGGAAACTGCTAGGCATATTATTAGATGAGCAAGCACATTAACCTTGGCGATTTTTCTGAATCCATATCTTTAGAAGCGCTCATTGCATTCAGAGGTGCTGCTGATGAGTTAAATGACTCTTAGGTTGTCAAATATTTGCAAGCATTCTGGCTTGAAATGTGCAGCAAAAGGACCTTTGGCTTGTTAGAGGGTGTGGGAGCAGTTCATATATATACCAGAGAGAGAGCTTGCTTTTTGAAGGAACTTGGGGAAGATGGGATCATTTCTTTGGTAAAGTAACTAATAACCTCCAAGTTTTCTAATTTATGTTACCAGTTTTCATATATTGAACTTTTACAATTTCTATACTCATAGTATGATGTCTTTCCTTCTGCCTCTTCCATTTTTTAAGCTTTAGATCAATTTAAAATTAAAAGCATAAAGGTGAGACTTTACTATCCAATTTAAGTTAAAAGATTTTTTTTTGTGGTACCGGGGATTGAACGCAGGGGCGTTCTACCTCCGCGCTACACCCCCGGCCCTATTTTTTATACTTTATTTTGAAACCGGGTCTCACGAAGTTGCGGAGGGCCTCACCAAGGAGAGAGAGAGAGAGAGAGAGAGAGAGAGAGAGACAGAGAGACAGAGAGACAGAGAGACAGAGAGAGACAGAGAGAGAGAGGGAGAGAGAAAGAGCTGAGGCTGGCCGCAAACCCGGATCCTCCAGTCTCTGTCTCCCAAAGCACTGGGATTACAAGCGTGTGCCACCACACCCGGCTAAGTTAAAAGATTTTTAAACTTCTACCACAAGGATTACTTCAGCTTTAGTAATTTAGAAAATGAACATTTTTGTGAGCAGAAACCAGCAATTATGTTTTAAAATCCTTTAGTTTAATACAGATTTGGATGTCTGAAACTAGTATAGAATAATATTTCATAGCTTAATAGATTCAAATAATTATTTCTCATGTAAATTTTAAAAAACACATTTAGTGCTTCAGGTCCTGGAATTATGTGTGTATATTATCCAACTAAATATACACCATCAGTTTTTTAAAAGTGTTTGGTCATTGGCATGACCACTTTGTGACTGACACCTTATGTTGAAAAATTTATTGGGGCCTAAAACTCAGCTAGTTTTGAATAGTTCTGAGTTTCAAAATGAAAATATGCAACTTAGCTTATATTTTATCCTAATTGGAGAATGGCAATATCTCAACACCCCTTAATTTTGTGATTCTGATACCAAACACCTAACTGACCCTGCTTAGAATATGACATGTGCTGGGACACCAGCAGAGGCCAGTTAGCTCCAGGTGTCAAGAACACTCAGCAGTATTAAATCATCCAAACTTTAATTTGGATTTTCCTAAATTAAATTTGTAAGTGAGGTTTCCTCGTAGCATGGGAATCAATTGTTGAGTTATCCCCATCATAGAAAAAAACTAACCCAGGGGCATTCTACCTCTAAGCTACAGCAAAGCCCTTTTTATTTTTTAATTTGAAACAGAGTCTCACTAAGTTGCTGAGACTGGCCTTGAGCCTGTGATCCTCCTCTCAGCCTCCCAAAGTACTGGGATTACAGGCATCCATGCCTGGTTTAGAAAAAATTTTAAAACACAGTCTGTGGCAATCTTGTTACCTGTTGTGTCTCCGTGTGCTTCTCCCTGCAGTCTGCCTATGTAACAGGCAACCCTGTCATCATTGACGGAGGCTGGAGCCTGTGACCGCTGGACCTCCTGGCTGGGAAGGCAGGCCCTTCTTATCCACAGTGAACCTGGCCGTGAAGAAAACTCACCGGTCAGCTCTCTCCTATGAATGATATTGATGAAAACAAGCCCCTTTCAATGACTGTTTCCACGAATCTGGTTCTTTAAAATATATTAATGTCTTTCTAATCTCTTCTGAAATCACTGTAAGTCAAAATAAAAATATTGAACTCACTGCAAGAGACTAATTTTTTTAATAAACTTCAACTTGTAAGCATCTTAGTTCAGGCTGCTATAACAAATTACACAGACTGTGTGGCTTAAACAACATTTACTTCTCCCAGTCTGGAGGCTGGGAAATGCAAGGTCAAGGACCAGCAGATCTGACACCTGACAGGGCATGTGTCCAGGTATGCAGATGTCCTCAGGAACAAGAGCAGAGAGAGACAAAGCGAGCTCTTCCATGTCTGTTTGTGGGGACACTCATCTCAAGCAAGAGGGGTCCTTCCTCATGACCCAGTTACATTCCCAGGTCCCACCCCCTAGAACCATCACATCGGGGGTTAGAATTTCAACATAAAGAATCTTGGGGGGAAACAAACATTCAGTCCATAGCAGCATATAAATAAAAATATCAATGTGAAGGAAAAAAGGGAAGTTCTTCTAAAGGAAAAGGATATTAACTCTATTTTCCACGACGTAAATGTCTTTATGCAATTCTGTATTGTTCTATATGTGGATTCTAATTTTAAAATTTTACACCACCATAAATGAACACCAAAGATAGGAAGGAGTTTGGCTCCAATAAACATCTAGTGAAAGGAGTTGCAATTCAGAACTATACTTTTGTTAGATCTGTTAGATCTGTTGTGTAAAAAAGAAAAATAACCAAGTATTCATATTTATGGAGATTATCACTTACTAAATACTATCTTATTAGTTTAAATAATCTTTATGAAAATGAGCAACTATATTTAAGATGTGCCTAAGAAATATATAGTTAAGCTGGGTGTGGTGGCGCACACCTGTAATCCCAGTACTTGGGAGGCTGAGACAGAAGGATCTCAGGTTTGTGGCCAGCCTCAGCTACTTAGTGAGGCCCTTGCAACTTAGTGAGACCCTGTTTCAAAATAAAGAATAAAAAATAGGACTGGGGGTGTAGCTTGGAGGTAGAATGCCCCTGGGTTCAATCCCCAGTACTGCAAAAAAAAGAAATATATAGTTAATTAATTGGTAAAATTTTCAGTTTGAGAGTTTGTTTTCTGTCTGTTTTATTTATTTTTTATTTTTTATTTTTATTTTGCAGTAGTACCGATCGAACCCAGGGGTGCTCTACCACTGAGCTACATCTCCAGCACATTTATTTATTTATTTATTTATTTATTTATTTATTTATTTATTTATTTTGAGACAGGATCTCACTAAATTGCCCAGGCTGGCCTCAAATTTGCAATCCTCCTGCCTCAGCCTCTGGAGTCTCTGGGATTACAGGCATGCACTACCACACCTGGCTTGTTTTTGTTTTTTGGTTAAGTACAGATTTTTTTTTCACCAAGTTCCAGGATAACAGACAAGAGGATATGGAATTTGGAAATAGTATCTAGATAAATAGATGTAAATGAGTCATCTCATGTTAGGAAACAAATGAAATTAAAAAAAAACTTTCTAAGAAAAACAAGTAAGTTTATGGATGATAATTCTATAACACTGTTACAAGTTTTTTCTTTTTCTTTTAGTCTTAGGGTTTTATGCTGCTATTTATTTGTTGCCACTGCAAGAGACCAACTGGTATGATGCACATATAGCTACTCAATAAACAAGCACTTTATTCTTAGCTTTCTTTCTTAGAACCTTAAGGAGGACATTTTTGAAATGAACAATGAAAGGATAACATTTTGTGTATGAGGAAGAATATTAAGCAGTTGATGAAAATTCACAACAAAGGATATTCTGAGTACCCATTATGAGGTAAGACCACCAGAGATGACCACTCAGACCCAAGGTAATGCCAATAGAAAGTCTTTATTACCGGCCAGGGCTACACCGGGTGTCAAACACAAGCGCAGTGTTGACCTTCCCTCTAGTGCCCTTTTTTATATTGTTAAACTCAAGCTCAGGGTGAAAAGTTGAGGTTCCCATAGCAGGGGTGAGAAGCCCCCAATGGTTCTTCTTAGCATTTGAGCAAGCCAAGCATAATGTACAGAAGCAAAAATAAGCTGTTAGCACAATAACACAATAAGCATTTTCCATGGTACAATATGTTGTTGCCCATTACCCTGCCAACATCCTGATTTGATTTTTCCAAGGCGAACTTCCCTGTTCTAGGGCCAGGTTTGGGGTCATGCTGAGTAACAATATGGAGTCACTGTAGCTAACAAGTTACTCTGGCTAACAAGCTCTAACTACGCATCATCCCATACCCTTGCAGATAAATCTGTGGATTATAAGATTTGCCGCAGGGTTCTGGGTCAAGTATTCCACAAGTGGATGGGGGAGGGCTTGGTTTGTGACTAGCCCAGGTCACCCAATTTACCTTGGATTTTAGTTTTCTGGTTTATGAAATTAGGGAGTTGGGCTAACTGACTTGGGTTTCTTTTGGTTTATCAAAATACTGTGACTTCCAATCTAACGAATTAATGAAATGCTGAAGCTTAAAGAATATCATGAAATATTTTATTATTAATTATTTTGTCAGTACTGGGGATTGAACCCAGGGGCATTCTACCTCCGAGCTACACCCCCAGCCCTATTTTACTTTTTATTTTGAAACAAGGTCTCACTAAGTTGCAAAGGGCCTCACTAAGTAGCTGAGGCTGGCACAAACCTGAGATCCTCCTGTCTCAGCCTCCCACATACTGAGATTACACTCGGCTATGAAATACTTTATGCTGTGAGAGGTTTACATGTATCTGTATAGCTATAAATGAATGGATTCAAATAAACACAATGGATTCTACAAAATGGATTCTAATGTTAAAGGATGTTCAGAGCTAGTTCTTCCAGAGCTAACCCTAACGTTATGAACACTACAAGCAGTGAAAAAGTGAACTCCAGCCCCAAATTCAATGTTTACTGAAGTCTTGCTAAGTCAGATGATGTACCATAAGACCCAAAGGAAAAGAAATACACATTTTAATCCTGTGATAAAAGGAAGTTTGATGTGACTAGAATTTTTTTCAAGGTTTTGAAAGGAAAGGGTTCAGTTTAGGGAAATAATCCTTTTAGATGTACTGAGGAAGGTACTGGGTGGAACCGAGGTCCATCACAAGGGAGGAGCTGAGGGCTGGCTGCCTTATGTCTGGTGGAGAAAGTTACATGAGGATAGATCCTTTTGCCTGAAAAGCAAGATTACAATTTGCACTAGGGTAAAGGACCGAGAAACAGGTAAGGGGTGCGTGCGCGCATACACACACACACACACACACACACACACACACACACACACACACACTTGGAAGGAGGAAATAACGATCAGGGCACCCGTTAAGCACTAAAAGCTACTATGGGGATTTTATCCCATTTAATTTATCATATGAAGAAAGGGGGAAAAAATCCTGTCTTACCACCGCACGCGAGAAGCCGCTCTGAGCAGGGCGACTAAGAGGCGGAGGCGGCGCAGGGAGCGGGCGCGGGCGGCGGCGCGGGCATCCCTGGGCTCGCCGGGCCGGCCTCGCCGCTGCCCCCCGGGACTCGCCGCACCCTCGCCGCCGCCCCCCGGGGCTCGCCGGATCCTCGCTGCAGCCCCCCGGGGTCGCTGCACCCTCGCCGCCGCCCCCCGGGGCTCGCCGGATCCTCGCCGCCGCCCCCCGGGGCTCGCCGGACCCTCGCCACCGCCCCCCGGGGCTCGCCGGATCCTCGCCGCCTCCTCCCGGGGCTCGCCGGACCCTCCTCGCCGCCCCCCGGGGCTCGCTGCACCCTCGCCGCCGCCCCCCGGGGCTCGCCGGATCCTCGCTGCAGCCCCCCGGGGTCGCTGCACCCTCGCCGCCGCCCCCCGGGGCTCGCCGGACCCTCGCCACCGCCCCCCGGGGCTCGCCGGATCCTCGCCGCCTCCTCCCGGGGCTCGCCGGACCCTCCTCGCCGCCCCCCGGGGCTCGCTGCACCCTCGCCGCCGCCCCCCGGGGCTCGCTGCACCCTCGCCGCCTCCTCCCGGGGTTCGCCGCACCCTCGCCGCCGCCCCCCGGGGCTCGCTGCACCCTCGCCGCCTCCTCCCGGGGTAGCCGGGCCCGCCTTGCCGCCGCCCCCCGGGGCTCGCCGCACCCTCGCCGCCTCCTCCCGGGGTAGCCGGGCCCGCCTTGCCGCCGCCCCCCGGGGCTCGCCGCACCCTCGCCGCCGCCCCCCGGGGCTCGCTGCACCCTCGCCGCCTCCTCCCGGGGTAGCCGGGGCCGCCTTGCCGCCGCCCCCCGGGGCTCGCCGCACCCTCGCTGCCGCCCCCCGGGGCTCGCTGCACCCTCGCCGCCTCCTCCCGGGGTAGCCGGGCCCGCCTTGCCGCCGCCCCCCGGGGCTCGCCGCACCCTCGCCGCCGCCCCCCGGGGCTCGCCGCACCCTCGCCGCCTCCTCCCGGGGCTCGCCGGACCCTCCTCGCCGCCGCCCCCCGGGGCTCGCTGCACCCTCGCCGCCTCCTCCCGGGGTAGCCGGGCCCGCCTCGCCGCCGCCCCCCGGGGCTCGCCGGGCCCAGGCGAGAACCCCCAGGTCCCGGGAGCCGGGGGGGGGGCGCCTCCTGCTCCGCGAATCGGCGCCGCGGGACCGAAACCGTCGGGCGCCAGCCTGCTCCGGGCCCCCGCCGCACCAGCAGCCTCGCGGGCCGGGTCCTCGGGGTGCGGACAAGGCGGCGCGGCCCGCGGGCGCGGGTGATCGGCGCGGCCGCCTCCGCCGCAGGCCCGATGCTCGGCCCCAAAGCGTCTCCGCAAAGGGGTGTCGCCTGCGCCACCGACTGGCAGGTGAGTCGCCCCCGGGAACGCGGAGGGTAAGCCAGCCCGGCTCCCGCCTCGGAACCTCGCCGCCGGGCGGGCCCAGGACCGAGCGAGGGAGCGGGACCCAGCCTGCTCTGGCTGCAGTGTGCTGACTGTTGTTAGGTTGTTGGAATGGGTTTTCCCTGTTCTTGTTTTCAAAGCGACCTGAAGGCTGGAGGTGCTAAGAATCATCCTCCATTGACTGGAGAATGCAAGGCCTGCTCAAAGCGCAGATGCTGCCCTAGCTTTTCTTACTTGCCAGGCATCAGCTTATCACACCCTAGTTACCTCACCCTAGACTCCCCTGTGACTTGTTGCACAGAAAGATTAATGGCGGGAAGCTGCCCTTTCCTTTAGCCTCCAGGCAAGAAATCCACACCACCAGCAGAGACACAGAGCAGACCCTTAGCCGGGCTGAAAGACCGAAGGCTTTTCCCTGCCCTCTCTCTAATAACTCTCTTGACAGTTATTGCTACACCGTACTCTCATGGAATTCTGGTTCACTGCTTCCCTCAAAGTCAGGAATGAAACATCATTTCAGTAACCACCTGGTATCTTCTCTCTGCCAAGCAGCCATAGGGAAGGGAGGTAGAAATATGAATTAAATACAGTTTCTACTGTACGGGAGTTCAAAATCTAATGGTTAGAATACATCTGAACAAGTAATTAGGTAGTTATGATTCATGCTGTACTAATGTTAGCAAAGTGACTGAATCACATAGTTATTTTCCAGCTTATGAAGGTCCGTAGGATAATAGCCCTGTGAATTACATTTTCATCATTTTTCAGGACTTCCATAGGAGGCATCAGAGAATAGAGTTAGTGATCCAGCTTTGAGTCCTGGGGCCTGAATCCACAATTGCTGTGCAGATGTGGGAGTCGGCACTCATCCATCCCTACCTACTTCTAGTGTGTCTTCTTGTACAGCAGAAAGTGGAAAGCTAACAACGTTCCCCGGACTTCCTTCCAGCTAGAGTTCTGGATATAAAACTAGGGTCCTGCACACATCCATACCACTCCTCGGTATTTTCCCCAAAGAATTAAAGTTAGAATACTTTAGTGATACATGCATACCCATGTTTATAGCACCACAATTCACAATAGCCAAATTATAGAACCAACCTAGATATCCTTCAACAAATGAATGGATAAAGAAAATATGATATATACACCCAATGGAGTTTTACTCAGCCATAAAGAATAAAATTGTGTCATTTGCAGGAAAATGGATGGAACTAGAGGATATTATGCTAGGTGAGATCAGCCAGTCTCAGAAAGTCAAGGGTCATATGTTTTCTCTCATATGTAGAAGCTAGAGAGAAAATAGTAAACAAAAGGGACTTTAGATAAATGAGGAGACAGACCAGTAGAATAATAGAAGGGGATTGGGGTAGGGAGGTGGGGAGGGAAAATAGGAGAACTGATAAATGAAACAGTCTAAATAATGCTATGTCCATATATGAAGGTATCAATACCAATCTCATTAACATGCTGGAGGGAGGGGGAGCGGGTGGGATTGGAAGGGAAGCACATGAAGTGCTCTGTGCATGTATAAACGTATCACTTTGAATCTCACTATGATGTATAATTACAACGCACCAATAAAGTATATATTAAAAAAGAAAAAACTAGGGTCCTTGCAAGTAGGTGACTTGTCTGAGGTTTCAATAGCAGAGGTGAGGCAGAGGCCATCTTCCTGCTATTTTTAGCTGTTTTCTGCTGGTAAGGAAGGTCCAGGAGATGCCTGTCTCCAGTCTTCTGAACTGTGGGTGTTGGGAGACACTTAGAGCAGCTGAGACATCCAGACTCAGCTTTGTGGTGTTAAATCACCAGCCATGTGGCTGTGGAGAGGCAATTGAGAAGCTGGGCGGGCATGGTGGCACACGCCTGTACCCCCAGTACTTAGGAGGCAAAGACAGGAGGATCAGTTTCTAGGCCAGCGTGCAATAACTTAGCAAGACCCTGTTTCACACTAAGTAAATAAAAAGAGCTGAGGGTGTAACTCCGAGGTAGAATGCCCCTGGCTTCAATCCCCAGTACCACAAAAATAAATAAATAAATAAATAAATAAACATTTAAAAAGAGGCAGGTGAGGGAGGCAGTGAACATATTCCTTGTTCCTCCCAGATAGTTTCCAGGTCCCAACCTCTCTAGTCACAGCTCCAGTGGTGTTCTTGAACTCCATAGGTCCCATGGAGCCTCTCGATTGTGGCAAAAATATTACATTCCCCGATGGTTCCATTACCAGTGGTACAGAAGTCATGCTTGGGAGCCCAGCCTACACCATGCACTTCTAGCCCTTCAACAATCTCACAAACACCTAATTCCCTGCATAAAATCTCTTCCTGCTTAAAATACCTGCAGTGGCTTCTGTTTTCTGCATTGACTCTGATTAGTATGCTTGCTCTGTAGCTTCTAAGAGTCACCTAAGCCTAATCTCAGTTTCTTTAGATGGGAAGTAAAATGGGGGATTAGATCCAGGTGCCTGCAGCGATTTGAATATTCTGTTGGGCTAGAGCCTCTCCAGTTGCCACAGACACCACCTTACTTATTACCTTCCTGGCCCCTGAAGGCATAAATTTGAAGTCTCTTGCTCTACAAGTATAGTGTGCAACAGTTCTTCAAAATATTTACAGAATGCTTTGTGTAACAAGAGATTGGTGAGTATCTGATTCATGGCCAAGTGTTTATTAGTTTTGTTGATAATTTGCTACTAATTCTTGGTCAATATATAAACTCCAGCAATAGATTTTTCCTCTAGGGCAAAGAAATTTACATCTTTTCCACAGGAAGGCTGGAAACATAGTAGGTGACAAAGTGGAGCTGCCTGTTATGCACTTGTGAAATGAGAGAGTCTTCTCAGTGTTTTACAATCATATGTCACGTGTTAAGGAAATCACAATTATGATAGATCCTAGAGTGGTTTTTTTTTTTTTTTCCTTTTTTGGTTCTAGGGATTGAACCCAGGGGCATTCTACCTCTGGGCTACACCCCCAGCCCTGATGGATCACACACTCTAGTCTCCTGCATCCTTGCTCACCAGTAAGGCTACCAATAGAGTCAAAAAACCCACCGAGGTAGACTCAGCTGAGACAAGTACTTTGATTTTTCTTTCTCTCCCTTCCCTTTTCTTTTCTTTTGTTATGTGTGGCACTAAGGATTGAACCCTGGGGCTTCTACCTCTGAGTTCCACCCCAGCCCAATTTTATTTTCTATTTTGAAACAGTGTCTCGCTAAGTTGCTGAGGGCCTTGCTAAGATGCTGAGGCTGGCTTCCAACCTATGATCCTCCTGTCTCAGCCTCCCAAGTACTGGGATTACAGGTGGGTGCCACCACGCCCAGCCCTAGAATGTTTTTAGTAACCTTATAAAGTTAGGAAGTATGTCTTGTTGACATAATAAAAGCCCTTTGTCTTTTAAAAATCAGTTCTCTTGTTTTTCTGTCTCCTGTGAAGTTTGAATTTACCTGTATCCCTTATTTGCCCTCTTCGGTATACCACATGCCTGGCTTCCTTCTCAAAGAGGATCTCATAAAAGGAAGATAAAGGAGTAGGGATGCATCTGTATTGGGACTCTATCAAGTACTTATTTTAGGATTTGGGAAACATAGGCATTGTCAGCATGCTACATAGGAAGAAACTTGTCTTAACTAGTTAAGTAACTTGCCCAAGACAACCTGATTTACTCTGCATTTTTCTCTGACTCCTCACGCCGTGCACGTGGTTATGTTCTCGTTAACACAGATGCATAGGATGTTCTAGTAAATACAGATGTGCATAGAATTCCCTGTATCACCTTCCTTTTCATACTTCATCCTTTGCTCATATGGTTTCTCTGCCTGGAATGGTCTTCTTTAGTTTCTTCACAAGACTAATTCATCTCTTAAGGTTTGCTTCTGGCATCTCCTGACCCCCGTCCCCCAGCTAAGAAGAGCAATACCTTCTCCCTCTGTTCAACTCTACACTTGCACTTCTTACATCATAATTAAATTACCATAAGGCAACACTAGCTGTTATTGCAGATAAACCCCAAAATCTCAGTAACTAAACACTATTAAAACTTCTCATTCACGTAAAGTCCAGTCAGGTGTTCAGCTGGTGGCCTTCTACTCCGTGATTAAGGAAACCAAAATCCTTGTATATTATGTCTTCGCCATCCCCTAAAACATTGGCGTCCTTAGTTTCCAGGCAATGGACAGGAAGAGAGGATATGTGGAGGACTGCGTGAGAGGCCTCTTATGGATAAGTTCTACAAAGAGCACATTATTTATGCCCACATCCTATTGGCCAGACCTCAGTCACATACCATACTGGACTGCAGAGGAGACTGGGAAATGTTCATTGTACCCAGGTGGCGGAGAAGACTAGTGTGGTAAACACGTATCTATCTCTGTCCCTCCCTTAAAAAAGAGACTGCATCTTATTCATTTTTGTGTCTCTTGTGCCTTATACACTGTAGAAACCCAGTAAAAGTTTAATAAATTATACTGATTGTTAAGGGATAGGGTTGCTAGCTCACATGCCTAAAATGGGAACTTACCACCCTTCATTATGGTCGCTTAGGGTTTATCTCTTATTCTCTGAATAGAATCATAGATTCCCAAAGTTGGAGCTACTGCAGGAGGGGGAGCACTGGAATGCTTCCAGGGTCTGTAGCAGCCTCAGGTCAATTGGGGAGCAGTGAATAAAAATAAGGGGCACGGAAGTACCCAGAGGGGGGCTGAGTAATTTTTTTTTTCCTGAAAAGGATGTGCTAAGCCAATAAGTTTGGGAATCTGTGGTAGATTGCAAACTCTGAGTATAGGAGAAAGACTTTTCACTTCTGAATCACCAGCACGAAGGCTAGACCATAGCAAGAGCCTAATAGATGTTTATTAAATGAATGAATAAATTAATAAGTCCTCAGAGAGAATAAGAGGGGATCTTCCAGCCAGACACAGTGGCACATGCCCGTAATCCCAGCTACTCAGGAGGCTGCATCAGGAGGATCGCCAAATTCAAGGCCAGCCTGGGCAATTTAGTAAGAACCTGTCTCAAAATAAAATAAAAAGGGCTGGGGTGTAGCTCAGTAGTAGAATGCTTGTCTAGCATGTTTGAGGTCCTGGTTAAACCCCCAGTACCACAAAGAAAGAAAAAGAGAGAGACAGGAAAAAAAGAGAGAAAAAGAGATTATAAAGTTAGAAAATACCAATTGAGAAGATTTCTTTTTTTTTTTTTTGGTACTGGGAATTGAACCCAGGGGCATTATACCTCTGAGCTTTCCCCCAAGCCCTTTTTAATTTTTTTTGAAACAGGATTTTGCTAAGTTGCTGAGGGTCTCACTAAGTTGCTAATGCTGGCTTCGAACCTGTGATCCTCCTGTCTCAGCCTCCCAATACTGGGATTGCAGGTATGTGCCACTGCACCTGGCTTGAGTTAGATTTTGAATGACTACTAGAACTTCACAAGTAGTAAAAGCAAAAAATGAAACTCCAGGCAGCAGTGGTATCGGTGTTTTTTTGTTTGTCTGTTTTGTTTGCCTGTTAGTTTCATGAGTAGAAATTTAGAAAATACTCAAATTTTTATAAGCCCAACCCCTTTTATTCAATATTCAAATATTATAATTGATCTTCACTGATGGAGGAGAAAAAATATAAGCATACAATCTATGTACTTTCTATTGACTAAAACCATGGCATTATTGATTTTTAGCTTCTAAAATGTTATTTCTGGACATTTTTGAGAAATATTAATACAAAGGCAGTGTTCTGATCACTCACCCTCTATGAAGATTTTGCAGTGTGTCAAGAAGCAAGAGAGTTACGTATAATCCCCAAGTTCCTTGTCACTACTTCTCATCAGAGCTTCTCAGAGCTGGGTCTGTGTCAGAACCACTTGTACTAGTTAGGATGCTTTGGCTGCAATAACAGGATATTTGACCAAAAGTCCCTTCAAAAATATCAATTTACTTTTCTCACACACCAAGATGTCTGAAGGTAGGCGGGTCCAAGTCTTCTCTAGCAGCTAATTAATGACAGGGCCTGTGGTTGCTTTCTGTGACTAGCTAATCTTGCTTTTTTTCTTTATGGGGAATGATGACTGCTAGAGTTCCAGGAAACACAGTCCCCATCCACAACCACAGCTTCCCAACCCCCACACACCACCCTCAGCCCTTTTTATTTTTTATTTTGAAACAGGGTCTTGCTAAATTGCTGAGGCTGGCCTTGAACCTGTGATCCTCCTGTCTCAGCCTCCCAAGTACTGGGATTACAGGTGTGCTCCACCACACCGGACTCTCTTGCCTCTTTTTATTAGAAAGGAAAATCTTACCCATTGGTCCCCAGCAGCTTTTTTTGTTTGTTTGTTTGTTTGTTTTGCAATACAGGGGGAGGGAGGATTGAACCCAGGGGCATTCTACCTCTGAGCTCCACCCCCAGCCCTATTTTTTATTCTTTATTTTGTTTGTTTGTTTGTTTGTTTGTTTGTTTTTTGCATAATGGGGATTGAACCCAGGGGCATTCTACCTCCGGGCTACACACCTGGCCCTATTTTTTATACTTTTTTTTTTTTTTTGCGGTACTAGGGATTGAACCCAGGGGCATTCTACCTCTGAGCTACACA
>PVJS01029871.1:0-17705 GCA_004027185.1 Glis glis
ATTAAACCCAGGGGCGTTCTACCTCCTAGCTATACTCCCAGCCCTATTTTTTATCCTTTTTATTTTGAAACCGGGTCTCACGAAGTTACGGAGGGCCTCACTAAGTAGCTGAGGCTGGCCACGAACCTGGATCCTCCGGTCTCCGCCTCCCAAGTACCGGGATTACAAGCGTGCGCCACCACACCCGGCAATAACATGCTATTTTACTGATCACATTTAACATAGAATTATATAGATAACTGTTACAATGTGCATTATACTTTATTATATACTGTTTTATTACATATTAATGATATATATAAGACAGTAGTATTTCGTTGTTATAGGAGTGAGACACTAAAACTAAAACTCATCCTTACCCTCTTAATTCTAGGCTCACCTCTCCCTAAGCCCAGGGATCTATTGTTCTTCATCTGTATTTATTTTAGATGCCTGAGAAACAAATCCAAACTTGATTAATGAAAGCTATGCCCTCCTAAGACCTTGTTCACTGGCTGGTTTTATATACAGAACCAACAAAACACTCCAATTTTGATGGGAGAAGAGAGCTGTGTTGATCCTGCACTGTGGGGAGGAGCAACAAGAGGGGGGGCGTGGACTGTGTAGGAGGATGCACCTAGGTTCAATCCTCTCTCTCCCTCTCTCTCTCTTCCTTTCTTGGGTACTGGGGACTGAATCCAGGGGCATTCTACCTCTGAGCTACACCCCCAGCCCTGTTTTTTATTTTGAAACAGGGTCTCACTAAGTTGGGAAGGGCCTCACTAAGTTGCTGAGGCTGGCCTCGAACCTGTGATCCTCCTGTCTCTGTCTCCCAAGTACTGGGATTACAAACGTGTGCCACCACGCCCAGCTCCCAGCCCCATTTTATTTTGAAACAAGGTCTTGCTAAGTTACCACGTGCTGGTCTTGAACCTATGATCCTCCTGTCTTAGCCTCCCAAGTACTAGGATTACAGGCGTGCACCACTGTGCCTGGATCTGGTTCAATTCTTGAGTTTTCTAGTCCTTTACTTCCTGAATATAGACTCCCTAATGGTAAAACTGCAAATGTATGTGTTAAGCATACATACAGAAAAAAAATTCTTATTACATTTATCTTAATGGATACATAAAATATAAAATTGTACATATTAACTGGGTACCATGTGATGTTTTGTTTAAATCAGGTTAAACATATCTACCTCTTCAAACATTTATCATTTCTTTCCTTCTTTCTTTTTTTTCTTTTTTCCTTTCTTTTCTTTTTATTTTATTTAATTTTTTTGGTACTGGGAATTGAACCCAGAGGCATTCTACCTCCAACTTACACCCCCAGCCCATTTTATCTATATAAATTATGAAACAGAGTCTCCCTAAATTCCTGAGGGTCTTGCTAGGTTGGTGAGGCTGGCCTTGTAACTGCGATCATCCTGTCTTAGCCTCCCAACTACTGGGATTATAGGCATGTGTGATCGTGCCCTGCTATCATTTTTTTAAGGTTAAAACTTTTAAAATATTTTCGTCTACTTTTTTGAAATGTACAGTACCTTATTGTTATTTATAGTCACCATATTGTGCAATAGCATATATGAATTTCTTTCTTCTATCTAACTGTAACCTATTATCCATTGATCAACCTTTCCCCATCCCACTCTTCCCTGGAAATTATTAATATTAAATAACATTGATCTTGCAGGGCATGGTGGTACACTCTTGTAATCCTAGTACTTGGGAGGCTGAGACAGGAGGATCACAGGTTCGAGGACAGCCGCAGCAGCTTTGTGGGACCCTCAGCAACCTAGTGAGATCCTGGTTTTTTTTTTTTTTTGCACTGGGGATTGAACCCAGGGATATTCTACCTCCGAGCTACACCCCCAGCCTTGTTTTTCATTCTTTTTTTTTTTTAAACAGGGTCTCACTAAGTTGCGGAGGGTCTCACTAAGTTGCTGAGGCTGGCTGCGAACCCGGATGCTCCTGTCTCAGCCTCCCAAGTAATGGGATTACAAGCGTGCGCCACAATGCCCAACCTGAAAGTCTTGTTACATTGCTGAGGCTGGCCTCGAACCTGCGATCCTCCTGTCTCAGCTTCCTAAATACTAGGATTACAGGTGTGGGCCACCATACCTGGCAGGAAGTAACACTTCTATTTCTTTGGGTCCCTAGCTGATTTTTCTCCCTCCCCTTTTTCTGGAGTTACAGATGAATTCCTCTCTGGGTGCACTTATTGTTCCTGTAATCAGTGTGTGACTGGCGGGCGGGCTGTGACTCAGAAGGAAGCAAGACGTAGCGCCATATTGGTTCTGGGGCACCATGCTGGTGCTGGGGGGGCGTGCTGTTCAGGTGGCTAGCCACTTCTTTCCATGAAATATTTCTGATTTTTTAACATTTTCCAGGAATCAAAGAGAGAGGTAAGGTAGATAAACGATAACTCTTACACAACAATGATCTTACAAGGAGGAATTGGGGATCTTAGCTAGCCCATTTTGTGAGAGTCAAAAGAATATGAACAATGTGAATGTCTATCCACACCCACATTCTTTCCTCTTCTCCATGGTTTAAAACAGAATGAAAGAAACATCATGGACTAGGAGCTTGTCATTCTGAGGTTCTTTCGTGGATACATCTTGTACAGTGGGAACTTTCACTCACTGCCAGATATAGAAGTATCAATAGAGTCCTACTAACATAAAGCCCACGTGCTAGACGGAAAATGGGTAGTTCAGTAGCACCCCATGGGAATGCTGGACAGAGTACATATTCAGCGGGGACAGGGGGTGCGTGGGTGGGAGGGTGGTGGGCAGGCGTTTTCTCATCCAATTCCTCTAAATTGGGCCAAGACAACGAAGCCACTAACTGGGGGATTTCTAGAGTCACTGTCACTGTTAGACACAGAACCCCAAGTGATCCCCATCAACACACAAGCTGGGGGCTGGAGGGGCGGCTCAGTGGTAGAGCACTGGCCTAGCATACACAAGGCCCAGCACTGAACACACACACACACACACACACACACACACACACACACACACCAAACCACGCCCAGCCAACAAACCCAAGCCACATGGTGGAATGGCTAGCAGTCATTAGGTGATCCACGTCTCAGCCTCGACCGAGCCAGATGTGGCTTGTGTGTCCAGAGTCCCTGCCGGCAAGCTGCTCAGGCACGGCCTGGATATTTTGTTAACTTCATGGTCACGCACTGGGATTCAAATATATAGATTCCGTCCAATATCATTTTTTTTTTTGCGGTACCGGCGATTGAACCCAGGGGGCATTCTACCTCTGAGCTACACCCCCAGCCCTATTTTTATTCTTTATTTTGAAACAGGGTCTAAGTTGGGGAGCGCTTCACTAAGTAGCTGAGGCTGGCCGTGAACCTGCAATCCTCCTGTCTCAGCCTCCCAAGTACTGGGATTACAAGCGTGCGCCACCACATCCAGCATTCTATGTCATTTTGGGGTGACAGATTTCTTGAAAGAGAATTCATGGGCTGCATGGTTCACGTTCTTAAAGGATGCAAGCCCATGATTTCTAGTAGACTCACAGAGTGGGCAGCCATCACTATAATCCATTTTATTATTTCCATCACCCCCAAAGAAACCCCATATCCTTTAGTTATGAACCCAGTCCCTATCCTCTCCCCCACTTCCAGACCTCGGAGGCCACTAATCTACCTTCTTTTTTTCTATAGGTTTGCTATAGAAATGCTTTCTCTGAAGATATGGATTCTAGACATTTAATATGAATGGAATCCTACAATAGGTGGTCTTTTATGACTGGCATCTTTCATTTAACATAGCGTTTTCAAGATGTACCCATAGTTCATGTGTGTGTGTGTGTGTGTGTGTGTGTGTGTGTGTGTGTGTGTGTGAGAGAGAGAGAAAGAGAGAGAGAGAGAGAGAACACACACACACACACACACACACACACACACACAGAGAACAGAGAGAGAGAGAGAACACAGAGAGAGAGAGAGAGAGAGAGAGAGAGAGAGAGAGAGAGAGACTGGGGATTGAACCAAGGGGCACTTTGCCACTGAGCTACACCTTCAGCCCTTTTTATTTTACTTTGAGACAGGGTCTCACTAAGTTGCTGAGGCTGGCCTCGAACTTGCCATCCTTCTGCCTCAGCCTCCCGAGTAGCTGGGATTAGAGTCACGCTTCACCCTGCTCGGCATATTAGTACTTTACTGCGGTGTGCTGTCATACGTTAGCTCATTTAATCATCACGACTGTCTTCCAGGATGGGTAGTACTATTAGAATTTTAAAGATAAAGAAAGTGCATCTTACAGAGATGAAGTGCCCTGTCGCACAGGGTCACACCGCTGGCGGGTGGCAGAGTCAGGGTTGACACTCAGATCCTTGGGAGTTCAAAGCCCGTCCTTTTGAAGACCCTGCTATACTGATAAGTTCGGTGTCGTGTACATTTGAGACTGTTAACATGCTGGAAACAGCATCAAATGACCAGGATGATATGACATCATGATCCCTTTTGATCAGCCAAGATGACAGCTATTCAGTGTCACTGCCCTGGCTCTGTGTAGTCACCCAGCATCCCTCGGAGTCCTTGGCATTCCCAGCAGAGCCGAGGCGCAGAGCCAGGATGCGGAGCCAGGGCGCGGGGAGCCGCTTAATCATTCCACGCAGATGGTGGCTTCAGCCGGTTATCGAGCTTGAAGCATTATCGCCCCTGACTAATGCAAACAGACAGGGTTTTGGCCACTGAGGCAGCAGCGATGGCTTTGTCCTCTAGGATTACAGAATTGTGTCACTTGCACATTTTTAGAAACTGAATTTATCCTTCTTTGGAAATTATAAAACAACAGCTGTTCAGTATAGATGGTTGGAAAATCCAGGAAATTAAGAAGGAAAAGATCTCCCCCCAAATCTCAATTTTAGAAGCAGCCACTGATAATTTTTTTTTTTTTTTTTTTTTTTTTTTGCTGTACTGGGATGGAACCCAGTGGCATTCTACCTCTGAGCTACACCCCCAGCCCTATTTTACTTTTTAATTTTGAAACAGGGTCTCACTAAGTTGCGGAGGGCCTCATTAAGTTGCTGAGGCTGGCCGCAAACCTGTGATCCTCCTATCTCAGCCTCCCAAGTACTGGGATTATAAGCGTGTGCTACCACGCCCAGCTCTGATAATTTTTTTTGTGTGTGTGTGGTACTAGGGATTGAACCCAGAGGCATTCTACCTCCGAGCTATGCCCCCAGCCCGATTTTATCTCTTATTTGGAAACAGGGTCTCACTAGGATGATGAGAGTCTCTCTGCTTGCTGAGGCTGTCCTCAAACCTGCGATCCTCCTGTCTCAGCCTCCCAAGTACTGGGATTACAGGCCTGCACCACCATGCCCGGCTCTGATAAGTATTTTTTTGTGTGCATTTACTCCTCATGTTATTTTCCATACATTGCAAACATTACTGATTTTTTTTCCGATTATAAAAGTAATACACATACTTCATAGGAACATCGGCGAATACAAGCAAAACACTATCCTGACCCTCGTAGGGACTCATTATCAATATTTTGGTGTATGGAGTTTCGGTGTTTGTTTTTTTCTTCCTGTAGATGTGTGTATATATGGAAGCACATAAGTTTGAAATCATAGTATTTTTCATTTACTTTCTGCCACTATCATCCTATGAAATATTAGCATGGTGGAGATTACACTATACACTTCAGCTTAGCAAAAGTCAAGGACAATAAATATCTCATGCTCTATATTACCACTGCAACCCCTCATGTTTTTTTGTTTTGTTTTTGTTTTTGTGGTACTCAGGATTGAACCCAGAGACATTCTACCTCCAAGCTATACCCCCAGCCTTATTTTATTTTTTGCAGTACTGGGGATTGAACCCAGGAGCACATTCTACCTCCGAGTTACACCCCAGCCCTATTTTTTATTCTTTATTTTGAAACAGGGTCTCACTAAGTTGCGGAGGGCCTCACTAAGTAGCTGAGGCTGGTCGCGAACCTGGATCCTCCTGTCTCAGCCTCCCAAGTACTGGGATTATAAGCGTGCACCACCATGCCCGGCCCCCTCACGTTTTGATTAAACTATGTTATTATGTTTTCCCTATGACATTTCACACTCTTTGTAAACATCTTATTTATTTGTTTGTTTTGTGGTACTGGGAATTGAATCCAGGGGCATTCTGCCTCTGAGCTTCACCCTCCAGCCCTATTTTATTTTTCGTTTTGAAACAGGGACTTACTAAATTGCTGAGAGCCTCGCTAAATTTCTGAGTCTGGCCTCCAATCTGCCAGTCTCCTGTCTCAGCCTCCCAAGTACTAGGATTAGAGGTGTGTGCCACCACGCCCAGCTGTAAACATCGTTTAAAATAAGGGTTCAGTGTCATGTTGCACATATACCATAATTTATTTAGCCATTTCTCTTTTGAAGGATCTTGAACTTTTTCAGTTTTTACACATTTTATATAAACTGTAGAAAATATCTTGGGTGAAAGTAATTTTGGGTATTTCAAAAAATGTTTTAAGGCAGAATTCGCAGGAGTTGTATTTTGGATCTAATGGGTCTGGCTATTTTTTTTCTTTTGTATTTTTTTGCGGTACTGGGGATTGAACCCAGGCACATTCTACCTCCGAGCTACACCCCCAGCCCTATTTTTTTATTCTTTATTTTGAAACAGGGTCTCACAAAGTTGCGGAGGGCCTCACTAAGTAGCTGAGGTTGGCCCCGAACCCGGATCCTCTGGTCTCCGCCTCCCAAGTACTGGGATTACAAGCGTGCGCCACCACGCCCGGCTTCACTCACATTTTTATATAGGTAATTATATTGTCTGAAAAAGAAAGCTTTATTTCTTGTTTCAATTCTTACGCCTCATTTATTTTTCTCATCTAACTAGACCAGGACTTCCTAGAAGTTGGGATGGTAAGCATCTTTGTCTTGTGCCTAACTCTAATTGGGATACTACTAGAAGTTCAACTGTAAGTATGATACTTGCAGCCAGGCGTGGTAGCTCACACTTGTAATCCCAGTACTTGGGAGGCTGAGACCGGAGGATCTGGGTTCACCGCCAGCCTCAGCTACTTAGTGAGGCCCTCTGCAACTTAGTGAGACCCTGTTTCAATATAAAGAATTTAAAAAAAAGATACTTGCCATAGATTTTTTCTACTCTCTAGAAATTAAGGAAAGGCCCTTTTATTCTTAGTTTGCAAAGAAAAATATAGACATATGTGACTGTTAATTTTTTTCAAATGGTTTTTCTGTGTTCACTGAAATAACTAAATAGCTTTATCCTTGAATGTATTAATATGATATTTTATCTCTATAGATTTTCTGACATTGGCCACACTCCATTTTGAGAATAAGCCCTATTTTTATGATGTGTGTGTATAATGGTTATTGATTTGATTTTTTTAATTTCTTAAATACATTTTGATAGCTTTTTTTACTAAGTTAAAAAATTCTGTCTTTGTATTTGTCCCCCTTTCCATTCTTATTTATTTATTTACTGTGTGTGTGTGTGTGTGTGTGTGTGTGTGTGTGTGTGTGTGTGTGTGTATGTGGCACTGGGGATCGAACCCAGGGGCATTCTACCTCTGAGCTAACCTGCGATCCTCCTGTCTCATCCTCCCAAGTACTGGGATTACGAATGTGCGCCACCATGCCTGGCTATTTATTTACTTTAGAGACAGGGTCTTTCTATGTTTCCCAGGTTGGACTTGAACTCATAACCCTCCAGCAGCAACTTCCCGAGTAGCCGGGCTTACAGGTATATGCTACCGTGCCCAGCTTCCATTCTTTTTTTTTTTTTTGCAGTACTGGGGATTGAACCCAGAGGCATTCTACCTCCAAGCTACACCCCCGGCCCTATTTTTTATTCTTTATTTTGAAACAGGGTCTTGCTAAGTTGCGGAGGGGCCTCACTAAGTAGCTGAGGCTGGCCGCGAACCCGGATCCTCCGGTCTCAGCCTCCCAAGTACTGGGATCACAAGCGTGCGCCACCACGCCCGGCTTCCATTCTTGGTATGACTCTTGAGTACCTATTTTAGTGAGTCTTGAGAGATTTTCCCACCCAAGGAATCAGCTTTTGATTTTGTTGCTGTTGTCTACTTCTTCGGGGTGTATCATTTCCTCAATTTGCACTCTCATCGCTGTTGACTTTTTCCTACTCCACTTAGGCTTTACCTGTTCCTTTTCCTCAAAGTCCTTCGAGTTGAGAACTTACCCCATTTCAGCCTTACATCTGTTTCCTGAATGCATTTATGTTAGTCAGCTTTCCATCGTTGTAGCAAAGGACCTGAGAAAATCAAGGAATAAAGAGAGAAGGTTGGGGAGGGGAGGCGGCGCAACAGTAGAGGGCTTGCCTACTACCATGCAGGAGGCCCTGGGTTCAACCCCCAGCACTGCCAAAAAATAAAATTAAATTAAAAGGACAGTTTCAGAGGTTTCAGGCTCTGATTGGTGGGCCTCATTGCTTGAGCCTGCACATCGTGGTGGGAAGCGCATGGTGGATCAAAGCTCCTCACCATGGCTGGCACTTAAAAAGAGAGGAGGAGGAAAGAGAGGGGGTCCCACAGTCTCCTGCAAGGGCACTCCCCTAGTGACCGCCTGCTAGGCCCCACCTCTTAGTTTCACCTATGGGCCTTTGGGAGACATTAAAAATCCAAACCACAGCTGCATTTAAGGGTGTTTATTTACTTACATCAAAAATTATACGTTTTGAAGCTGGGCACAGTGGTCCCCCTGCACCTGTAGTCCCAGCTATTTGGGAGGCTGAGGCAGGAGGATCACTTGAGCCCAGAAGTCCTAAGCCAGCCTGGGCAAAACAGCAACACCCCCATCTTGAAAAAAAACAAAACAAAAACTTGGAAATGTTGGCATTTGGTACTCGCATTGTTATCTAGGTCTAAATAGTTTATGATTTTCCATGCTGTTTCCTTTTTCTCCCATGAGTTATTTAGAAGTTATTTAGAAGTTATTTCAAAGTTATTGATGATAACTTTTTACGTGGCTAAGTCATTTTCTTAAAGAACTGGGCTATTTCACACTTCCAGAAGCCAGGCAGATGCCAAAAAATTTCCCAGATGGTATCTCAAAATGACAGCAACCAACCTATAGAGGCTTTTCCCCCTCTTTCTGATACAAAAACATCACAATTGCAGTCTAGGAAGTCTGTACAACCACGAAGAAGCTAAATCTGGATTCAAATGGTCTGGATTCAAGTGCTGACCATGCTGCTCAGTAAACGTGGGACTTTGGGCAAATAATCTTTCTGCACCTCAGTCTCATCCTATGCAAAACCAGGCAGACGGGATACTGTTCCACAGTTATTGCTGGGCATGGTGGCGCACGCTTGTAATCCCAGTACTTTGGGAGGCGGAGACCGGAGGATCCGAGTTCGCGGCCAGCCTCAGTTCTCTCTCTCTCTCTCTCTCTCCCCTTAGTGAGACCCTCCACAACTTTGTGAGACCCGGTTTCAAAATAAAGTATAAAAAATAGGGCCGGGGGTGTAGCGCGGAGGTAGAACACCCCTGGGTTCAATCCCCGGTACCACAAAACAAACAAACAAACAAACAAACAAACAAACAAAAAAACAGTTATTGGGAAGTGTTTTGCACCCAGTTGCCACTCAGTAAAATAGCACTGATTTTTATCACACTAGCTGCTAATTTTAATATATAATTATTATATAATATATTATTATATATTATAATTGTTATATAATATATTATTATATATAATAATAATTATTATTATCATTATTTGCAGTACTGAGGATTGAACCCAGGGGCACTCTACTTCCAAGCTGCACCTCCAGTCCTATTTTTTATTCTTTATTTTGAAACAGGGTCTCACTAAGTTGTGTAGCGCCTCACTAAGTAGCTGAGGCTGGCCACAAACCTGTGATCCTCCTGTCTCAGCCTCCCAAGTACTGGGATTACAGGTGTGTGCCACCACACTCGGTTTATAATTATTATTTTTGGTGGTACTGGGGATTGAACCCAAGGGCATTGTATCTCTGAGCTACACCCCCAGCCCTATTTTATCTTTTATTTATTTATTTTTTTTTGTGGTATTGGGAATTGAATCCAGAGGCATTCTACCTCCGAGATAAACCCCCAGACCGATTTTATTTCTTATTTGGAAACAGGATCTCATTAGGTTGCTGAGAGTCTCACTAAATTGCTTAGGCTGTCCTCGAACCTGCGATCCTCCTGTCTCAGCCTCTCAAGTACTAGGATTACCAGTGTGTGCCACCATGCCTGGCTTACTTTATATTTTGAATGCTGCCATGTTTGATCAGTAAGATAAACCTCTAAGTTCCTGGAAAGTCAAGACCAGCCTTCCAAAACAGGTGTGTTCTCTCTATGTCCAAAATATTTCCATCTCTGTTTCTCTCCAGTCCATGAAAACACATACACAGGCATCAGGAGTCAACGCAGGCCGCCCGCCATCCCATTTCATGTTCATATGATGCACACCGATGCCAACCACAGAGATTCCCTCAAAACCACGCAGAACCCACCGATCAAGGTCCACACTCGCGCCTGTGCATACTCCCCACAAAGATGGATCCATCGCCCACAGACCGAGACAGGCTCACCAACCAATCCCACTCAAAACCTAGCAGCCTGCAGACAGATCTCAAGCCACCCTCAGGGCCAGCCCATGCCAAACATCAGCACCGGTTCCAGGATGGGCAGGGGCCTCATTCTTACCTGCTTTGGGTTGGTTTTGTTTGACTTGTTTTCTGGTTGTTCTTTTTAAGACTTTATCATCTGTCCCTCTTTCTTCCTACCCAGCCCCCAGCATCCCCCCCAGCCTCCACTGCGCATGCGCCCTGCATCCATCCCCCTCCTGGGTACCAGTCGCGCTCCCGGGCGCTGGCGGAAGAGATGGAGCCGCGTCACGCGCGCCCGGCCCCTTAAAACGCTGCTGGCTGGAGCCGCCTCCCTCGCTGCAGCCCGCGGCGGGGGATGGAGTGAAGGAGGCCCTGCCGCCCTGCCCGCCCGCGGGGTCCGCGATGGAGTTAAAGCAATCTCTGTCCACCCATCTGGAAGCCGAGAAGCCTCTGAGGCGCTATGGGGCGGTGGAGGAGACGGCGTGGAGAGCCGAGGGGCTGGGGAGAAGTGAGTAGGGTGGGGAGCGGTCGCCAGGGCGGGTGGGATGCAGGGCGCCGACCCCAGGACGGCTTTCAGCGCAGGGGATGCTCAGGGATGCTCAGTGCTGCGCTCTCCCTCTAACAAAAGGGGGGATCCTCCGGGCTGGGCTTCTCCCACAGGCTTGGGGAAATCGCCAGACTGCCAAGCCAGGCGCCTGGGTCGGACTCGGAGTTCCGGATCCATCAGCTCGCAGCTGGGTCGGGTCTCGGATGCATCAGCTCGCAGCTGAGTCGAGTCCCGGATTCATCAGCTCCCAGCTGGTCCTGGGAAGTAAGGTCTCCCCGCAGCTCAGGGAGGAGGATCCTACCTCCGCCAGGGATGCTCCAGGGCGCTGGAGCTGTAGGGCCATCCTGGAAAGCGCCCACGTCCCTGGAGAGGTGGGGGAGTGTCTGCTAGGTGCCAGGTTTGGGGCACACCAGCGTTTCCTCCCCTGCCTCCTCCTGGGTTGGAGGGGAGGGGGACAGGGTTAGGGCAGGCTAACTCAGCACACCCGTCTCCTTCTACCTTGATTCAATGACAGGCTTTGGTTTCGGTATAGTCCTTGGAGGTTCTGAAACACACGGGCTGTGTGTATTGGTTCTCTCTCTCTGGTGTTTTGGTGTGAACGACATTTCCAAATAAAAGAAGGATTTTTGTTTCTAATGAATAGGACTCAATAGTTGAAACTCCGGCCCTTAAAGTGCAGAAGCAGTATCAGGGGCCCAGGGTCGCCAGCTCTCCCTGCAAGCCCCGGGGTCTTCCCTGCGTCGCCTGCCCTGGCATGACTTGCCCTGGCCCCAGTGGTGCGTCTTGCCTCCTCAGAGACCCTGCAGCTTCCTACCCTGGCTCTGGGGAACTGTGCTCAGCGCTCTTCCCCAGCACCAAGCGCTTGAGTTATGCTGGGCTAAAGTATTGTGAATGTTTTCCTTTCCTGTCTTTACCTGGGAGAAAATTTTGTGTGTGTGTGTGTGTGTGTGTGTGTGTGTGTGTGCTTTTTCTTGTCTAAAATTATGATTTCAGAAAATTTTCCTGGAATGGCTCAGCTATATTCTGATGGGCTTAAGTTAAAAATCACAATCAAAGGTCTTAGTTCCTCACCTGCTATGATGGATACCATAGTGCTTCTATCCGCTTTCCTTTCCTTTCTCCTTTTTATGCCTGGGTCCTTCCTCCTGTTCCATCCTTTCCAAACCCTTTGTCTTTGGTGCTTTGATGTAACCTCGGGGTTGATGGTCTGTGTTTCTTACGAGCTCTGAATAATGTCAACAGTGGCTGTCTCTCATTGCTAGACTACCACGTCCTAAGAACTTTAAATGCATCGTCCCATTTATTCTCTGTAACAACCTCTCATGGTGTCCTGACTCCCCTTGCATAGATGAAGAAGCTGGGGCTTGTCAGGTGATATGACTGTTAAGGGGCAGAGTCAGGATTTGGACCCAGGTTTGTTGAACCCCAGACTTTTAGCATGAAGGTCTGTTGACTTCACAAGTCTGTTGAGAGAGTCCCAGAACATGGTCAGTGATTTTCTATGTAGCAGCCCCGTTGGTCTCTGCAGCTCACAGTGGCCTTGAAAGATAGCCAGGTCCACACAGAGTAGAAGCTGCATATATCCAAGTAAGTCCTGTTTTGAATCCTCATCCTGCTCTTCCCTGGCAATGTGACTTTAGGTACATTGCTAAGCCTTACTCCGCCTCTGTTTTCTGAGACTGGAGATCATAATAATACCTCCCTTATGGCTTGATGGTGAATATTCAGTAAGAGAGTGTATGCAGAGCTCAAGGGAAGTGCCCAGTGCATGTCGACTGCCGCTTTTACTACTACATCTCTAGAAGGAATTTGCTTTTTGTCTTTTGCAAGGAATTACATAAAGCAACACCAGGGACCACAGGTGCAATGGCCGGTCAGCTCCCTTAAACCTCTCTTATAGCTTTTGATTTTCTGACCATTTCAGGAAAAAAAAAATTCAGGCATACAGGAAAATTGCAGTAAGTGCCCAGTGGGTACCATTGTAGCCCCTGGAATTTTTGTACTTCTAAGTCCTAAGCTGGAGACTGGGCAAAGTCTGGCTGAGAGGCTTTCTTGTTCTTTCTGTTCCAAATGAGCGAAGACTCTGAGACTTGCTTGCTCCGGGCCCAATACAAGACCGCGATTTCTGATCTGCCTTTGCATGGATCCCCAAATCGGATCCCTCACCCCCGACTTTTACCTATTTGCATTTGAAATCTCCTTGAAGCACGAATCCAGAGTCTCGCTTTTGAATCTTGAGTCTGGCAAGTTTTGGTCTCTAGGCTCTTGTCAGTACCAGGCATAGTTTGACAAAAGTGGCATTTTGGGAACACTCTTTGAATTCCTGGGGGATCGATGGATCCATTCCCTAACATCTAGGTCCTCCATTTATTTATTTATTTATTTATTTTTATTTATTGGCGGTACCGGGGATTGAACCCAGGGGCATTCTACCTCCGAGCTACACTCCCCCAGCCCTAGTTTTTATTCTTTATTTTGAAACAGGGTCTCACTAAGTTGCGGAGGGCCTCACTAAGTAGCTGAGGCTGGCCGCGAACCCGGATCCTCCTGTCTCAGCCTCCCAAGTACTGGGATGACAGGCGTGCACCACCACGCCTGGCTCTCCATTCATTTATTAATGAATACTAAAGTGAGTGTGAAATGCATCCTATCCATTTGATGGTATCACAATTGCCAAGACAGGGCTATGGTGCATGAAACACTAGAGAACGGAAAGAGCCCGAATCATTCAAAAGCAGCCTCGCTGGTTTTGGCTTCCACACATATTGAAATATTTTCTGCAGCGCATCGAGTATGTGGGAATCGAAAAGAACTGGAAAGGGGAGAAGGACTGCAGACCTGGTTGTTTTTAGTTAAGTTTCTATTAACTGCTGCCTTTCCTTTCAGCCATAGTTTATAAATAAAAGCTATGAGATGTACTAGAAGGTAGCAAAGAATGGGTGCTCAGAAGCCCAGGGAAACGAGTTCAAGCCGGCTGTCACTCTCCATGGCTTTGTCACCCACCCGGGGGAAGTTGCTGAACCTCCTGTGCATCAGGGGCCTCGTCTTTAAAATGGAAATGATAATAGCGATGGGCTCTGGGGGGCTCTGGGCGGATTGTATGCACATAGCGCCTTTCCCCCAGCTCTGGGCACACTGCAAGCGCTCCAGCGGTGAGCGATGGTTGGCGAAGCAGGATGGAAGAGGATGACAGGCATCGGTATTTGCAGAGATCATTCCGGTGTTGACAGTCATGGCTTTTCATTGTCTCCATTTATTTGTAAATTCTTGATATCGATTGTGTCCATGCTGCCTCCCCTCATGGGACTATGTGGGGAATGGCTTCTGAACCCTTGAAAACCTCCTACTATATTTTTCTTCGGTTTGACACAGATTCTGAGCAATTGCTCCCTTCCACCCTGGCTAGCATTTTTCTGCTTGCAGTGAGTTGTTTTTTTTTTTTAACTCAGTTGGAAAATGTATAGTGACATTTCGGTGTGGTGAGATATGGAAAAAAATAGTACTTTCAACTGTAATTCATTGAGGGAGACACAAAAACAAGGTGCCTTTAGAAGAAGCACAGGGCTTTTTAGAAAACACAGTGGACTGTTGCTATGGCCATTTCTTGGTAGATTGGAATGTGCCTTAAAGGAGGATCAAGATTCAGGGCAGGAGAAGTGAGGGAGAGGGTGGCCCGACGGGGAGACAACGCCAAGGGCGGTAAGAGCGTCAACGATAGTATCGAGGTGGACATGAACGCACTGTGAGGAGGCGATTGGAATAAAGTGGAGAGCTCAGGCAGCAATCTTTCCCTAAGCTCCGGGGAGATGACTGTTATTTAAAAGTCCAAGGATGTGTACTGACTAGCAAGCAGATCATTAAACTGGCCTGTGTTTCAGGTTTAATAAACAGTGTGGAGACTGGACCAATGTGAATTGCTGGTACTCTCCATCACAGATTCTTGGGGAAGGTTTTGTACTGTTCTCATCTCTTTGATGAAATAGGCTAGTTTTGTTATTCTATTTTGTTTTATTTTATTTTATTTTTTTACTTTTTTTGTGGTACTGGGGATTGAACCCAGGAACATTCTACCTCTGAGCTACACCACAGCCCTATTTTTTTTATTCTTTATTTTGAAACAGGGTCTCACTAAGTTGTGGAGGGCCTCACTAAGTTGCTGAGGCTGGCCGCGAACCTGCGATCCTCCGGACTCAGCCTCCCAAGTACTGGGATTACAAGCGTGCGCCACCAAGCCCGGCATTCTATTTTGTTTTAGCATTACTGCTTTTCTTTTATCATTAGGGGAATGCATGCGCTTTATAAAAAAATGAAGTCCATCCGAAATGTAAACACAAAGCACGAAAGATGGCCATCACCGGCTCCCCCACTCCCAGGTATTCATTCAGTCAATAGGTATGGACAGTCTTTAAAATACCAGGCGGTGTGCTAGGGCCCTGGATACCGTGCTGAGCAAGGCAAAGCCCCTGCCCACGTGGAACTTCTCTTCAGGAGAAATGGGGACATGGGTTCCGAGTGAGGGTGTCAATACCTAAGCAAACAAGCGCAGTTCAGATGAGGACGTGTTTCATGGGGATTACCTGGGGGAGGGATGTCTCCCTTCCGATGGTCAGGAAATGGGGATCCAGGCTGTGAGTGCAAAGGCCTTTGTTGTGTCTGAGGAAGAGACAGAAGACCAGGATGGCTGGGACCTGGCGAGTCAGGGAGAGAGTAGAGATCAATCGGAGAGGAACCAGACTACCTAGGGCCTGTAGGTTGTGGTTTAAACAAAAAAAGTATAGAATTTATTATAATTTTTGGAGAAGCTGTTGGAGCATTTTAAGCAAGGGACTGGCGGGCATGAGCTGGATTTTGTTGTTGTTGTTGTACTGGGGATTGAACCCAGGGGCGTTCTACCTCCGAGCTATACCCCCAGTCTGATTTTTTATTCTTTATTTTGAAACAGGGTCTCACTAAGTTGCGGAGGGCCTCACTAAGTAGCTGAGGCTGGCCGCAAACCTGCGATCCTCCCGTCTCAGCCTCCCAAGTACTGGGATCACAAGCATGTGCCACCACGCCTGGCTTCCCTAGCCCTATTTTATTTTTTATTTTGATACAGGGTCTTGCTAATATTTCCATTTCTCTGTGTTTGTTCATTACTTTATGTTTTATTTTTGAAATTCTCTTCCTCCTCCACCTCCTCCTCCTTCTCCTCCTCTTCTTCTTCCTCCTTATCTTCCTCCTCCTACTCTTCTTCCTCTTTATTCTCCTCCTCTTCCTCCTTCTTTTTTGTAGAACTGGGGATTGAACCCAGGGGCATTCTACAAGGTACACCCTCCAGCCCTTTTTTTTTTTAATTTTGAAAGAGGGTCTCACTAGTTGCTGAAAGTTTTGCTAAGCTGCTGAGATTGGTCTCGAACCTGTGACCCTCCTGTCTCAGCCTCCCAAGTGCTTGGGATTACAGGTGTGCACCACCATACCTTGCCAGAGTTTCCTTCTTATGTGTTAATTGGAGGAAAAATCAATAGTGCCTATTCTTGGTCTCTGATTAGTTATTAAGCACTTATTAATAATAATAGGAGTTAATGAGTTTTAGCTGTGAACTTGACCTCATTAGATCTTTTCTTTCTTTCTTTCTTTGAGGTACTGGGGATAGAAACCAGGGCTTTCTAGTTCCAGGTACACCCCCAGCCCTAGTTTTTGTTCTTTATTTTGAAACAGGGTCTCACTAAGTTGTGGAGGGCCTCACTAAGTTGCTGAGGCTGTCCTCGAACCTGTGATCCTCCGGTCTCAGCCTCCCAAATCCTGGGATTACAAACGTGCGCCACTACAGCCGGCCCTAATTAGGTCTTTATGATAATCCGATGACATGGCAGAATTGTTAGTCCCATTTTATACTTGGGGGAATGGAGGTTTAGAGAGGTTAAACTTGCTGCAGGTCATGAAGTTAGTAAGCAGCGGAGCTGGAGCCTGATTCTAGGCCTCCTTTCTGACTCCAGATGTTTCTATCAATGTCAATTATTCTGGGCAGGTGACTCTCAAGGAATTTACAGATTAGAGGAGCAGGAGCCATAAAGATCAACGCAACTCATAATGGCAGAAGAATGAGACGCACACTAAATGAAAGTACAAGTGGGAGATGAGAAGGGCTTGGATCTTCCGGGGGGACTCCAGGCCGACAGCACAGAGAAAGAGTGTGCGCTGGGCCCGAAGGCTAGCGAAGAGGTGACCAGCCAGTGTGAGGCAGGGAGCTGGAGTTTGCAAAGGCCAGGAGGTCCGTGCAGCAGAGGCCCGTGTAGAGGTTTTTGCCTTTGTGTTTGTTTGTTTCTGTTCTTTTCCCCTTGGCTTAGTGAAACCTGGGTCTGTTGGCTTTCTCGGGACGGAAGGTGACTCTCCCGTTACCTGGATGAGCAGGTGGGTCGGAGGCCAGCACGGGTAGAGGGTCTCTTCTGCCGCAAGCTTTCAGAACGCCACTCACAGCCCCTCAGAGAGGCTCAGCACACGGTCCACTCAGTCTTCTCTATGTACTTGCTCGACAGTTTGAGCAGCGCTGTTGCTAGCTGCAGAGGCGCAGAGACAGAAGGCCCAGACCCCACCCTTACGGGGTCTT